>OZ010799.1:85343119-85414282 GCA_963932465.1 Maratus speciosus | reverse complement strand
TTGTGTCACTGCATGTAACGTACGTCACGTCACGTCACATATGTGACGAAAAAACCCACCATATTGTAAGTCACAGTGTGACAAAAATATGAACATCAAAAATCTTTGACAATTAACAGAAATATTTTAAACATGCCCGACTTACAGCTACATAAGGAATGAAAATATATTAGTGGATAGGAAATAGTAAATTCGGACACGAAAAGAGGGGGGGGGGGGGGGCGGCATAAAAAGGAAAATGCACGGTACAAGCATCAACAAACTAGATTTTCATGCTATATTTTATCAATTTGTTATCTAAAACAGTGAATGTATACTTTTTTTATGATTTCAATTTTATCTACCATTGCAATTTAATCCTTCACTGATTGTTGTTATTATAAAAGTGTTTCTCGGAAAAATGGTACGTACTGGAGCAATTTGGATAACATATTTAGAATTAGGAATATTAAATCTGTACACTTTACATATTTAGTTTGCAAGGAGGAAGTTTTTTTTTTCTGTTTTTTTTTCTCGACCAATGGTATTTGAAACACTTCTGTGGTTTCAAACTAAAATTTTCTATTACAGTTAAGTCTGTAGCTTTTAATGAGCACGTAGAAAGAAGATTCAGAGTTTAGTCATATATGCATTTCTTGCTTTAGAATTTGCATTCAAAGTCCTATTTTTTCCTGTTATTGTTTAACTATTTTAAATAACTATTTTTATTAAAAAATTGTACTTCTTTCAGATTTTCTAAATAAAATTAGCATTTTCCGAAAAAAATATGTATACAAATTTTATAGAAAATCCATGATATAATTATTCGTATTTCAAATTCGTGTTTTAGAGATATGACTGTAAAAAAAAAGTTCTTTTACAACTAGGGGGGTGTTCCCCCTGCAAGCTATGCTTGCCAACCCCCGTTCAGACACCGCAGAATCTAAAAATCAAAAAACATGCTAATCTGATGGGTTTTAAAAATATTAGAGACGAATAAATTATACTGAAAAAATCTGTGCAGATCTCCCTGTAAACGGGTTTCCATTCAATTCCCTTTGATTGCAAAAATTTAAGGGCGAATCAGTTGCTGTTAAGACATCCAATCGTTGTTTTCGTTTTTGATTAAAGAGGATCAGTAAAACATTTGAAAAGAAGCTAAAATAAAATGAATTAAGTATTCAGAGTCTTTGTCTCTCGATATTTTAAAACAATCTCTATAACAATAGCCTAAATTATTTGACAATCATCAACAGTTCCCGGCGGAACACTTCGTTTTTTATACTCTAGGTGCCATTTTGATACTTTAATGTTATCCGGGCACAGGTGATAAGCCGCCAAATATTATTCTATCCCCATCATTTCATCTATATTATAATAGTTCAAGTCATCAATTGCCATAAACAAAGACGGTCTGATCCCTTCGCCTTTCATATGAAGGTTTGGCACAAATGGCATATACATTGGCGCGATTTTTTTTTCCAACGCCAATTTGGGGAACGCATCAACAGCATAAACAACAACATCCGGCTTACCATATCAAGCAAAATAACAATACTTTGGCGCCAGTTAAGTACCCGTTGCGTATATGACATTGGCGTCAGAAAAAAATCTCGCCAATATGGGGCCGTATATGACATCTGTGCCGAAAGAAAAAAAGCCGGGTGGAAATCTCACCAATATCTTTTCTGCAACTCGCCAGTTAGAATTTTTTCATTCTTCGAGTGGTAAATAAAAACATTGATTTGAAGTTGAAATTAAATATCATGGTTTGTTGCATAATTTAATATTTCGCCAGATGTCATGTACGAAAATGTACGGCATGATTGGCATGATTTTTTTTTTACGAAAATTTGGCGAAAACCTTGTTTTCGAATATAAGTTACATATGTATTTTTGGTACTACTTAGTTATCCCGTCGACCAAAAATCTATCGCGAACTATAAGATTAAATGCCAATAACGGTTGATCGAAAATGTCACATTCACTTGACTTTTAGCAAGTTACACATGTTTACGTCAGCAAGTGATTTTTATTTCGACGTTTTATTTTTATATTTATTAATGTTATACTAATTTATTTGTTCTTTCGTTATTTAAAATAAAAATTTTGTCAATCTGTACAATTTGGCGATTTATATAAATTGCGAAATTGGTTGACGGAATAACTACGTTGTACCGTATTTTTTAATTATTTTCTATTATTTTCAAAAGGAAATAGCAAAAAAAATAATTAATAACTATAGAACAAAATAATTTATATAAATTAAAAAAAAATAAAAGTAAATAAACATTTATTATTAAATAAACGACAATAGCAACGACAACGTCAATCAAAATAATGCCATTTTTGCGCCAATTAGGTACCCCAGTGCGTATATGACATCTGTGCCTAATATTTTTCTTTTCTTTTTTTTTTTTTTTTTTTTTTTTTTTTTTTTAAGAAAGAAGTGAAAGCCATCAATTTAAATGTTTCATTTTTAAATGAAAGTTTTGTATTAAAGAAAATGATAACGAAATACAAAAAAAGCATTGTTCTTAGCATAGATTTAAAGGAGGCCAAACTGGTCGCCAAGTTAATTTAAAATAGTAAACTTTTCTGAATTATGAAAAAATATATATCTGTTATGATTAAAATTTGAGTTGCCATCATTAGAAAAAATGTATTCAAAATTAGAAAAAAATTAATATTTCGAAACTAATTCGAATTTAAAAATTCTAATACCAGTTTTGAGATCTGTGGATCAATACGGATTTTTGGTGTTAATTTCATCACAAAGTATTACATAATTTAAGAGAAATTTCGCCGTGAAACATAATCAGTTGTTTAATCAGTTGATTCAAAGAATCGATACACATTTCAGCCGTTTCATATATTCGTTTCATAAATTCGTTTCATTAGGATTTTATATATATAGGGTAGAATTGTTTTATTCTACAGAAAATGAATATGGAAAAAAATGACAGATTGACAAAGAAATTTTTTTTATCCTGTATACTCTCTTTTCATTTATTAAGAAGATACGTATTTTGTTATTTATTACGTGTAAAACAAACTTTACTTTAAAAAAAGAAAAGAAAAAAGGCAGATGTTTCATTCAAATAGAAAATTTTCATAGACACTCTCATAAAGATAAAATAATTGCGCATTTAAACTCTAAATCTGTTGTATATATATATATATATATATATATATATATATATATATATATATATATAATAATACAGTACAAGCACCTGGTTGCTCAATATCGTCTGCGCTCGATTAAACCGCAAAATAAAATAAGGATCAGAGAACTTTGACGCGGGAAGTCAGTCTTTTTAAGCTAACAGAAATATGTCTGACAATTTAGGATAAAACACGGATATTATTAAAATATTTATGGAACTTAAAAGGTATGTCTTATTTAATTTAAATTTTTTATTCCTATTTGATAGATTACTATCACGAGTTAAGTAGTTGTATGTTATATGCAATGAGACTGATCTAGTATTCTTTTCAGAAGCGATATTTTCCGATTCCATGCTGTAAAATATCTTAAACTGCCATCGCTAGAAAAAAAAAAAAAAAAAAAAAAAAAAAAAAAAAAAAAAAAAAAAAGCTGATGCAGAGACTGATTCTAACACTGTATTTATCGTCATTAATAATTTGGAGTTAAATATGATATTCGATTATAATGATATTACGAAACTGTTTCAATTTTGAAATTAACATTATACTGGGAAAATGTCTTTTTACATATTATAGCACCCTCATAGCATGCTTGGTCACAGTGACGTCATTGTGACGTCACTGTAAGTCACTGTGATCACGTCACATCTGTGACCAAAATGCCACCACTCAGTGATGTCATTGTGACTGAGATGTGAACTTCTTAGAAAACTTTAAAAAATTACAAAAATTATTAAAAACATGTTATTTACTGTAAAAAAATATTTTTCTGCCGGATTTAAAAATTTTTTAAACCGTGGTCCAAGTTGCCTCTGTGCCTCTAACCAAAACTTTTTATTTTCATATAACATAAAATGTAATTAATTCATCAGCGACACAAAAATATTTCCTAATTATGCGAATTTCATATTATTAAAAAAATGTTTTAGGTAAACAGACCTCGACTTATCTTTTATAAAGATTTTTGTAAATGATCATCTGTTATACTAGAAGTTTTTCAAAGAGTAGTCGAAACATTTCTGTGGTTTCAAACTAAAAACTTTCTATTACAGTTAAGTCTGCAGCTTTTAATGAGCACGCAGAAAGCGTCTTCAAAATTTAGTCATATATGTATTTCTTGCTTTATAATTTGCATTCAAGTCATTTTTTTTCTTCTCAGTGTTTCACTATTTTAAGTAACAATTTTTTTTTTAATTCTACTTCTTTCAGACGCTTAAAATAAAATTGACATTTTCCGAATATAAAATTAATGTACAAAATTTATGCAAAGCCCATGACATAATTAAGTATTCATATTTTATTTTTTGTTTTCAAAATATATCTTTAAAAATTATTTTACAAGATGTTTTATTCTACAGAAAATTAATATTAAGAGAATGACAGATTGACAAAGAAAAACTCATATCTCTTCTCGATAATCTTGTTGTATTTTTTAAGCAGATATTTTGTATATATTACCTGTGATACATATTTTACTTTAAAAAAAAGGGGGGGGGGTCATCATTATTACCATTAAATTAATTTGTACACATTTTGAAAAATTAAGCAATGTTTTATCTAGTAAACTCTAATTATGGATAATATTATTATCATAATTTACGTAAATGAAACTTTACAATTCAATAAAACTGATAAAAATAAAAGGTGAAATACAATAAATCATTTTCAAACAGGAAATTGAATTAGAGACAACTTGATAAAATTATTACGCATTTAATTTCCTTCCGAAACTGTTGTATAGAAAAACAAATAAAACCGAAAACATCTGCTTCGAACTTCGAAACTTAAAAATCGTCTGCATCTGCACTATTTCAGTTGTTACGAGTCGACCGCAGAATAACGGATAAAAGTAACAGTGAAGCTTTTTAGAATAAACGCGGAAAGTTCTGTGGACACTGGACAGCATAGACGTGTTGACACGGATTTAAAAACTGAAACAAGAACGTTCTCATGATCCAAGTTAGTTCAGCTAACAAAATATAAACCCGAGAAAATTACGGTAGTTTTGACTTGTTGAAGATGATTCAAGTCATTGCTATCGTACTTATTATCGGATTTAATTGGTTCCCCAAAATCAAAGTATCACGTACAACGTAAATGAAATTAGGTATGTAAAAATATTATTTTCCCTGTTTGCTTTTTTTTAATCACAACAATTTTAGTTAGCTTCTCATAAACATGCTGTAGAACATAAATATTTCATTACATTTATTTTTTATTTTGTTGAAATATCTAAAATACTATTTTCCCTGTTTGCTTTTTTTTGAATTACAATGATTTTAGTTATCTTCTAATAAACATGTTATAGAACACAAATATTTCATTACATTTATTTTTTATTTTGTTGAAATATCTAAAATATTATTTTCCCCGTTTGCTTTTTTTAAAATTACAATGATTTTAGTTATCTTCTAATAAACATGTTATAAAACACAAATATTTCATTACATTTATTTTTTATTTTGTTAAAATATCTAACTTCCTTTTTAACAGCTTTGATCAGATTATTAAAATTAGTGATTTAAATTGCATTTTAATCTGGTTTATTTTCTTATATTTGGAGAATATATAAGAATTATAAATATATTTATTATATTTATAATTCTTATATTATTCTTCTCTTTTATTTGGTTAAAACCACATGGTGTCATAAATATGAAAGTATATGGACAAGCATTAAAATCAATCATTAATATAATTAATAAACTTTTAAAGATAATTAAATTATTTAAAAAAAGGCTTTTTTATGGAATAAAATTATTGGCAAACATAATTTTTTAATTTTGTATTAAGTGATAGTCTTAAACAATTTGCATTGCATATTTTTATTTAAAAAAATTTGCATCTGCTCAGAAGAGGAATTTATACAAAATAAGACACAACGGAAACGTATACTATTAAAAGAGATCGTTGATATGTAATGTTAAGAAAAAAAAATGATTATTTAATGTATTATTCAACCTGAGAAATCTTTTAAAATCTATAAAGAGATAGTCATAGCGGGTGAAAGCTTTTCAGTTGTTAAACATTCTTACTGAAATGTTTTCAAAGTGAACTAGAAGTCTGCTGGCAAATGAAAATATAGAAGGTACGCAATCAGTATGTGTTTAAATATGATTTTACTTTAAAAATAACGCAAATACTTGAACGGTATGAATCTAAAATGTAATAACCATCTTTTATTATTTACTTTTTTTTCTGGATAATTCTATCATTTTATTTCCTGAATGATTTTATCGAGATAAATTTCAAAGTATCCATATTATACACTCTTTATAAACAGCGTGATTAAAATGGATTTCTTATTTATAATTACCATAATCTTGTAAATAAAATAATAATAATAATAATGAACCTATGTGTGGCTCTATTTTGTGTTTATGGTCTCAATTTTTATACTTTATTTACATTAAAAAGTAGTTAACCATTTGATACTGAGTTCATTATTTTGTTTTATTGTGTCATATAAAAATAAATATGATTATTTGTATTTCTAATACAATATATACAGTAGAGTGCCGATTGTCCGAACAAGTCGGGACCGACCCTAGTTCGGATAAGCAAAAGTTCGGATAAATGGGCAGACAGTTTAAGGGATGTTCCTGACTATTCTAAAACCTTCACACTTTATCTAGGTTTAGGACTGACAGCACCAGTTAATACTGGAGTGCTTAAAAAAATGTTTGTTTTTTTTTTATTGTTTTTTGTTTACTTTTTTATTATTTAATTTTTTTTTCTCTTTTTATCATTTTCTAAACTTCAGAGATTATAATTTAAGCAAAAAATAAATTGGAAGTTAGGTGTTTTTTTTTTCTTTTTTAGAGAGAGAAATATTTGGATAATTGGAAATTCGGTTAAAAAGAATTCTTTGAGAGAAATATGCTGTTCGGATAATTGGAAGTTAGATTAATTGGAGTTCCGATAATCGGCATTCTACTGTATTTATAAAACTTTCACCAGACTTTATTCTAAAAATTTCGTTGTAGATTCTAATCTCTTTGTACTATTTATGATAATATCCGAGTTATAGATGTCATGGCAACATATATCCAGCCAGATAGATTTTTGACAAAACATAAAAACTTTCACATTAGACGCAAAATAGAGTAGCTGCGGTGCTGTGTTTTATAAACAATAAGGTATTATTGTTTTAAAAAATCATAGATAGTAAGAGTTATTTTTATAATATATAATTTCATAAATAAAAATGTAATTTTGGCAATCAATTATTAAAGTTATTTTTTAATAATCAAAAAGTTGTTTTATATATGGATTTTACTTCAAGCAAACCCTGATGTAAAATAAATTAACCCTTTGTATCACCGTTCTATGCATACCCAAAAGTTTTACTTACTTTTACAGTGAGCATAAAAATACGATTTTATTTATTGCTGCTACCTTCCAACATAACGATTATTGCCAAAATTGTTCTTAGAATTCTCAACATAATGATACTGATGATACTCAGTTAATTTTCTATACCAAAGCTGTATTTTTCATTTGAGTAGTTTCAAATGGTTATTGCTAAAATGTACTTCCGAAATTTTGTAATGCATGTATGTGGCATAAAAGACGTCAACAATACGTATATAATGACTATATGGCACAAGATGAGCGTTTCGAGTGTGTATATATATATATATATATATATATATATATATATATATATATATATATATATATATATATATATGTGTGTGTGTGTGTGTGTGTGTGTGTATATAACGCATGCATAAATTTCACAATGATCTTAGCAATGTCGTTACTGTAATTTTTGCATAATCAAATTTATAGGGGCCTCTATAACAAAGAAGTATCCTATTTTCTCAACCCCAACTTGTTTGAATTACAATCATATATATATATTTTTATGGTAATCAGTATCATAAAACATATAAAATTTAATTACTTAATATCGGGATTTCTTTTTTTCCTTCATTTTTTTTATTTTTTATTTATTTATTATTTTTTTTTAATTATAAATGTTGTGTAATCGAAAAAATTCAACTTCACCAGTGACTTCGAGTTTGTAATGCGTATTAAATGAAATAAATTAATTTCATTCAGTATTTTCTATAGTTTAAAGAATATAAAAAGTACTGTATATATTATAAAATATTATATTTTTAACACAAATTTTATTTTGATAAAGATTTGAAAATTTAAAAAAAATTGTTTCTTTCGTAATTTTGATGCTTTTAACAAATAGCTAATTTTGAAAAAAAATAAAAAAATTGTGATAGATCGATCATTCAGTTGTCTTGAATATTCTCATTTATTGCAATAGGAAAGAAAGGTGCAACAAAAATTGAAGTTTGCGGGGCATTGCATTTTGATTCAATAAAATTCTTTTGGATTGTAATTTCCCTTGTTATAGCGGCCCCCAAGTTTTAATTCCGATGTATCGCCGAAGTATATTAACGTTATAGATGTAAATGATTTTACAACATGCATAATTATGACTATGTGTGACATGCATACGTGTTTACAACTGTACAAGTATGTCATAGTGTGACTTCACAATATTGCCACTAGTCACATATTCGTCACAACGTTAATGACAAAATCGTCACAAATCACACAATTTTCACAAAATTGTCACAATGCGACTTCAAAGCAGTGTCGCTGTCGTCACAGAATCATCACAGTGTTAAAGACAATTTCGTCACAAATGACACATATTTCACAAATTGATCTCAATGTGACTTTAAAGCATTGTCACATTCGTCACAAATTCGTCACAAAGTTAATACCAAAATAGTCACAAATGACACACTCTTCACAAATTTGTCACACCGTGACTTCACAAAGTCGTCACAATGTGACGTCACAAAAGAGCTCTAAAACGGCCATAACGACCTCACATTCTAGTCACAATGACTTCACATTGACGTCACGTGACGTCACATCGACGGTCACAATGTCACAGCGTGACTTCACAACGACGTCGACGTGACTTCACAACGACGTCGACGTGACGTCACCATGCCTTACGGGCAGTGAAACTTTTGAAAGACTTTTTTTCATTGCTAATAATATTTTAAATTAGTATTTAAAATCCTAAATCTTCATACGAATGTTTTTAGATTTAACATTTGCCAAAATTATAAAATAATAGGAATCCCTTATAACATATGGAAAGATTTTTGAGAAATTGTTAAATGCATTTAATTCATCTATTGTAGTTTGTTATTGTTTAATAGTACAATTATAAATACTAATTATTTAGTGTTTTTCAAATTGATATATTTATTTTTTTAATTGTATTTAAGCATTTTTTTGGCTGTTTGTGATTTTAATCAAACATTTAATTGTAGACATTCAGAATCAGTTATTAAATTTTCTTTGATTGTAAACTCATTTTCTACGTTTTCGATACATTTATTTTATTGGCATTAAAAAATAAAATGTAATATTTAAGCATTGAAATAAAGTGTTTTTCATACCCGATAAAGTTGAAAAGTGTTTAAGACTTCGGTTTGTCTGTCCGTCTGTCCGCGCTCTAACTCGCGTAAATATACTCGGATTGACCTGAAATTTTTGGATGTTATTGACGTTTACCATAGCAAGGTCCCTATTTGTAATGAAGTTTGTAGCATGTTTAGTTCATTTACAGGGACAGTCAAAAGTATTACATTACATTACGACCTGTGGGAAGAAAATCGTTTCAAATGATTTTTAATGATTTTCACGCTTTCAAACAGAATAAAATTTATATGCATTTATGAAGCGCACTAAAATGTGCATTCCGTAGAATATGCGATGCAAAGAATAGCTATTGTTCATTTACAGGGCTAAAAAAGGAATTGCAATACATTATGATATAGGGGTGGAGGGAATTGTTTGTGGCATACATTATTTATGTTAATCTATTTGATATGTAATGAAATTGATATATGTCGTTGAGGTTTACATACTATTAATTATTTCATGTATAATAGGAAGTGTATATAGCATTTACAGGGACACACAAAATATTTCAGATACTATATTGTATCCGAAGTACTGTTCATTAGCGATGATTGCTGGAAATGCATTTTTAATTATGAAATGCGCTTTTATGATTCACTAGATTTATGCATAGTATATGGTGTATATATATATATGCTATAATTTATATACAGGGCTATACAAAAGTATTCGTAAGGGTTACTGGGTATTGATTAAAGGTGGTTTTTAAATAAGTTATGCATTTTTACGCTGCACAGTATTTAGTTTACTAAGAAATGTTTGTAGAATGTAGATAAAATGATATACAGGGTCACGCAAAGAATTGGATACGTCGCCGTCTATAAATTATAATTTCTGGAAAAGTGATTTCATCAGTTTTAAGAGTGTTTTAGTTTGAATTAAATTTTAACTAAATAGAGGCGTGTAATAAAGGTTCTAGGTTAACTACAAGGTTGTACAAAATTATTTAAGTATGTTTCCATATATTAGTATAAATTACTGAAAGGGAATTTAAACCTGTTATGCGTTTCCTTGATTAACTAAAATTTTCCATTATATAGTATATCTATATCAATCTACAGACCAAATACAGGACTGTTTAAAAGAATTGGAAAACATATTTGGCTATGGATGGTAACTGCTGAAATCAGTTTTTCAAATGTTTTATGCGTTTTCATGTTTACTTAGTTATCTTATTTACGTTATTTTCCCCGATGTCTTGTTAAAACCATCAGGAAGACTTGGAAAGTGTTTTATAATCTATGCTTAACGCAGATATATCTTACTTGTTGTCATGTCGTTCCATAAATAACAGTTGTATTAATGTCCGTTAGACTCCATGTTCGTATTTAATAAAGCAATGACAAATCACATTAAAAAGCATACACATTCTTAATATTAAGCTTGAATTCAAGATCAAGCTTAGAACTTATTAAAAAAAGATGTCAGTTGATAAACATTGTTTTTTAAATGTAAAATTAAAAATATTTTAGAAGAATAGCACTCCAAAATAGTGATATCTTGCTAAAAAGTACGGTAAAAAGATAAGATTTTATATTTCAAACAAAACTTTACTTTAAAATTATCACAGTGTTTATGACAAGAATCATCACAGTATTAATACTTGGAAATTTTTCCAGCGAGAACTATTCGCCTTGCATACAATATTTCAAATGAAAATCAAATTTCAAATTAATTGCTTAAAAATAGCAAAGGCCAACATAGTGGAAAATATTCCACGCCGGGACTCGATCCCGGGTCATTAGTATCGCGCACTGACATTCTACCGACTAAATCATATGGAACGATGACCAGCCTGGAAAATTTCTCCCTATTACATGTTGGCAAGGCTACAAACGCAGCACAAGATGGAATATTTATCGTGAGCCACCGTCATGGGGCAAACACGAAACTTAATTAAATCCAGCATCGATTGAAACTATATTAATACTTGGAAATTTTTCCAGAGAGAAGCATTTGTCTTGCATACAGTATTTCAAATGAAAATCAAATTTCAAATTAAAATTGCCTTTTAAGCAATTAATTTGAAATTTGATTTTCATTTGAAATATTGTATGCAAGGCGAATGGTTCTCTCTGGAAAAATTTCCAAGTATTAATATAGTTTCAATCGATTTAATTAAGTTTCGTGTTTGCCCCATGTCGGTGGCTCACGATAAATATTCCATCTTGTGCTGCGTTTGTAGCCTTGCCAACATGTAATAGGGAGAAATTTTCCAGGCTGGGTATCGTTCCATGTTGTTTAGTCTGTAGAATGTCAGTGCGCTATACTGATGGCCCGGGTTCGAGTCCCAGCATGGAATCTTTTTCACTATGTTCGCCTTTGCGCCTTTTAAGCAATTAATTTGAAATTTCATTTTCATTTGAAATCATCACAGTGTTTATGACAAGTTCGTCACAAATGACACATATTTCACAAATTGGTCACGGTGTGACTTCAAAGCATTGTCACTTTCGTCACAGGTTCGTGACAAAGCTAATGCCAAAATAGTCACAAATGACACACTTTTCACAAATTTGTCACACCGTGACTTCACAATGTGACGTCACAAACGACCTCTAAAACGGCCATAACGACCTCGCATTCTAGTCACTATGACGTCACACCGACGTCAGGTGACGTCACATCGACGGTCACAAAATCACAGTGTGACTTCACAACGACGTCGCCGTGACGTCACCATGCCTTACGGGTACATCCACTCAACCAGGAGTAGAATGGATTACGGAACATCTTCCTCTGATCATCAGGAGGTGAGTGTTGTTTTTCAAGAGGCTTTTTCTTTAATTAGGGAGCCTATCTCATACAATAACTTAATTAATTCAACTTATTTTGGTGTTTTTTGCTTTTCAAAGTATAGATGTTCGGCAAATAAAATTTTATCAGGATTTGGTCTTAACGACTTTACTCTACCAAAAAAAAGGTACGAAACGTACCCTAAACGAGGGAAACTCACAACTCCCCTTACAAAACAAATATTCTAACCTAGCTAAGGATACCCAAATGGATGAAAATGAGCCGGTGACCACTGACGTTGCCGATAACGCGTCGGGAAGTTCCAAAAGTAGGATAAATCCGTTCTATATAGAATTGGAAGGTAATTGGACTATTTTGGCTAAAGAAATAGCTGATATAAATCAGGAAAAACCTAACATCGCACTTAAGGGTGAGCGCCTGATGGTGCTTTGTAAGAATGATAGTGATTTCCGGAAAACCCAAACTTTTCTCGACCAACACGCCAAAAAATATACAACCCTGCACCCAAAGGACCAGCGTCCACAAAAAATTTGTATTAGAGGATTACCATGTTATACTGAAAATAGTGTTATAGTTGATAGTCTTAAAGAATACGGATATACTGTTACTAGGGCTGCAATGCTCAAGAACAGAAAAACGGGCAATCCTATGCCATTATATATGGTTAATGTACTCCCAACTAAAAACTTTGAGGAAATTTATAAGATTAAGGAAATCTCGTATATATCAGTTACTATTGAGGCCTTTAGGAGCTATAATCAGGTAAAACAACGTTACCGCTGCCAGGTCACGCCAGCGAGGTCTGTGGGTTTACTGAGAAATGCTGCAAGTGCGGCGAACAACATCTTACCCCTAACTCTACTCATAAAGGACGCATCACGCCTAAGTGTGCGAACTGCGGGCTGGCACATCCAGCCACGTACCGCGGTTGTATTAAAAACCCTTATAGGCGAGAAAATAACAATCAGAACAGTAAAAATAAAGGCAACTCAGCTAGATATACTGGTAGTAAGGTTTTTCAGCAGGCCCAACAACTGGCAGAAGTCCTCAAAGATTTCAATTATACTAAAACTAAATCGCAGGAAAAAACTAACTCGGAATCAAATGATTCTGCTTCTAATAATGTTGAATCCCCAGTTGAGGTTGCTTCCTCTTCACAATCTCCTGAAAATACTAACTCTGCTAATTCTGAAAAAAACTAATAATACTGCATCCCAGTCAACCAAAATTCCTCCCAGCTACAGTAATGATATACAGGAAATATTTAGTACTTTTCAAGACATAAAAGATATTTTGCAAATATCCAAATTCATTAAATGTATAAAAAATATTTCTACTCTAGCAAAAAAATATAACAATCCCATGGAAAAAATTATTGTTTTTATCCAAGAGTTCGACAAATTAGCTAATGACTTCTCCTCCCCCAACCATGTCTAGTCTTCATCTTAAATCTCTTATTGTGTTATCCTGGAACTGTTCTACTTTAAATAACAAAATTGACGAGCTTCGTATTTTTGTCTCTAACCACCCTAATATTGATATAATTCTTCTTCAAGAAGTGCATAAACCTAATAAAAGTATCAAAATTTCTGGTTATAAGCTCTGCCATACCCCCCGTCCTGGATCCGTTCAGGGTGGAACTGCCATATACATCAAACACCACATACCACACTATCCTACCCAACAATCTACATACACAGGTCTTGACTACACGGGAATTGTTGTACAATTGCCACGAGTTAATATTAATTTTGTTTCTTTATATGCTAGACACTCACCTTTATTCCCAGTCAATGATCTAACACAGCTTTTCTCACAAAATACGCACTGTTTCATCGCAGGTGATTATAATGCGCACAACCGGCGATGGAACTGTCATTCAGTGCACTACACAACTTAATCACTCACCTAGGACTTAATGTACATGCACTCAGCACCCCTACACGTTATGGGCTTGGTAGAGGTCGCCCCTACATTATTGACTTTGCAATTTCAAAAAATTTGGTTTTTCCTATTAGTTCTACAGTTATTAATGACTTAAGTTCTGATCATCTTCCTGTTGTTTTCAAAATTGACTGTGCTGATCCCCCCTCTCCCCCCCCCCCCTTCTGTGGCTGTGGACTGGAGTAAATTTAAAACTATTCTTTCCAATTCTGACCTAACTTTCCCTAATATTACTAACACTGATGATATTGACAAGGCTGTTGATAACTTTCAAAATATTATTATTAATGCTCAAAAACAAGCTACTTACCAATATACTAAAAATAATAACTCTTTTACTATGCCTAACTACATTTATAATGTTTGTAAGCAACGTAATGACATCCGACGGCTGTTTCAAAATACTAGAGATCCTACTTTAAAGCCCATGATTAATCGGCTTAATAATAAAATTAAAAACCTCATTTCTAAGAAAAAACAAAAAAGCTGGAGCAATTTTCTTAACTTCCTCTCTCCTCAAGATAACTCTCTTTGGAAAATAAAGAAAAAACTTAATAATAATTACTCTACAATCCCCCCCTTAACTGCCTTTAATACCACGGCATATACGGACAAAGACAAGGCGAAAATCCTCGCCAGGTCCTATGCTGAGCAGTTTTCCCCTAACCCTTATCTTGCCAGCCCTAATCATTATTTTGAAGTAAATGAAACTGTTCAAAATTTTTTAGCTACCCACTCCCGGAAATTCAACCAATTGTTATTTCTAATATTATCAAAAATCTTAAAAACAGAAAAGCCCCTGGATACGATAACATAACTAATTATGCTCTTAAAAATCTTCCTTGCAACTGTATTATATATCTAACTAAACTTACTAATGCTATTCTTCAGTACTACTACTTCCCTAAAGCTTGGAAGACTTCTATTATTGCACCTATTCCTAAACCTCAGTGTAATCTTCAAGATCCGACTAACTATCGACCCATCTCTCTGTTACCCTCTATCAGCAAAATTGTTGATCGATTCATCAGGTCCCAGTTACATGACATTTTAGACGCACAAAACATACTCATTCCTGAGCAATTTGGCTTCAGAGCTAAACATTCCACATTACATCAACTCCTTCGTGTTGTAGAGTTCTTGAGTGAGAATCTAAACACGAACACACCAGCTGCGGCTGTTTTTCTCGATGTCGCTAAGGCATTTGATAAGGTTTGGCATATTGGCCTTATATACAAACTAATTAAGCTTGGAATTAATGCTAGACTTATTTTTCTCATACATTCTTACCTTAGCGACCGCACCTTTCGCGTCCGCCTTAACAATATACTTTCCACTTTATACCTTATTCTCTCTGGTATTTTACAAGGGTCGGTCCTCGGCCCTACATTATTTAACATTTTTTTCAACGATATCCCAAGAACACTGAGAACTTATCTTGCCCTGTACGCGGACGACACGGCAATGTACGCCTCTGCACAACACCCATTCACATTATACAAAATTCTCCAAAAACACATAGATAAATTCCTTAACTGGTGTACCCTGTGGCGTGTTAAGCTCACGAACAGAAAACAGTTGCTGTCTATTTCTCTAGAAAACTAACATTTCCCAATCGCATTACTATCAATAACACTACTATTCCTTGGACTAATGACACCAAGTATCTGGGGGTTACCCTTGATAGAAGACTTACCTGGAAAAAGCATTTTATTAATATCCGAGCCAAAGTTGCTGGTATCTCCCAGGCCCTCTGTCCTCTTCTCAAAAGCAATACTCTTTCTATTCATAATAAACTAATCTTGTATAATGCATGTATTAGATCAATCTTAACTTATGCTTGTCCGATCTGGGGATTCGCTTGCAAAACCAGTATGGAGTATCTTTACGGTGCTCATAACAAAAAGTTACGCTATATCCGTAATTGTCACCATTTTCTTCGTAACACCACTATCCGCCGGGATTTGAAAATCACTTCCTTAAAACAGCGCATTAATAAACTTGCTAAAAATTTTTATAAATCTGTATACAACCTCCCTAACCAAATTATAGCGGAATTACCCGACTACGAGGTATCCGACCCCATTAACAGAAAACGCCCTAAATACTCGCTTTTGCTGAACGATGAACACTGAGTTTCCCTCACCTTCTGCTATAGTTAACCTTTCTGTTTGTTCTGTCCTGTCTATAGTATTAAAAAAAAAAAAAAAAAAAAAAAAAAATTGTTTTTCTGCTAGTTCTTTAGCATTATATATTTTTAAACTATTGTGTGGTCTCTGAAAAGAGTCTTTTTTTTATGGGGCACTCCCCGGTAGCTTTTTCGTCTTTTCCTTCTTTTTTTGGAACTAATGGAATTTTCTTTCTTTTTTAATTAATTTTTTTCTTTTCTTTGTTTTTTTTTCTTTTTCACATATGTTAGACTAGTACTTATGTACTTTGTTATTTTTTGTTAGTCTTTTCTTTTTCTTAAAAGTAAATTTAACTTTTGTGGCTACCAGCCACGTCTAAACATTATTTTTTTTAAGGCTCCCTAATGCCCTTGCAACACAATCACCTATCCAGTGGATGTAAAGTTGCAACGCAACTAGGTAATCCATTCAGCTGCTCACATTGTTCCATTGTTGTTCCATTAAATAATTACCATTTATTATTAAATTTCATTATAAGTTTTCTGAGGAAAATTTTTACAATTTTTCGTAACACTTTCGATTATTTATCGAGAGGGACGGACTACTACTTCTATTCTATTTTTCTACTTCCATTTGCTTTGCTATGTCACCCGAAGGTTCTTTTGAACGTGAAACTACTTTAAAGTATGTATAAATTTGACTGTCTCGAACATATTTAACCTAAAAATATATTTGAAGTATCTGAATGACTTACTACCAACTTTAAAAAACTTAAAAATCTTAAATTGCATTAGAAAAGGAAATGGGTAAATGGAAGACAACGATATTGGGAAAGGAGAAACAGGAAAAAATGTGTTGTGATGGGGAATACGGGCTACTTAATTTTCAAAAAGATTACTTTTCAAATGCTTCTTGTGTGTTGTGTTATCCTCAAAAAAAAAAAAAAAAAAAAAATTAAAAAAATAAATAAAAAAATAAATGAAGACAACGATATTGGGAAAAAGGAAACAGAAAAAATGTGTTGTAATGGGGAATAATGGCTACTTAATTTTCATATAAAGATTATATTCCAGGCAATAGAGACCGTATAGGGGCTCTACCTAGCAAAATTCATGGTACTTCTGTAAAAAGGCTTACTATATGTTTTTTGGGTCGCTGAATCCGAATTTTTAACTTCCCACCAAAATTTCCCCCCGCAACCCCCCCAAATTTAGGTAAAATGCCCCCCCCCCAAAAAAAGGGTTTTTATTAAAAAATCATTTTTTTTATTGTTTTAGGGAAAAAGTATCTAGAAATTCAGAAAGTAGATAAAATTTGCAACAAATTAGATATGTGACATTATGACTTAGGATGAAAGGGAAGGGGGGATCTGCCTCGGAACATCCGCGCTGTGCTGCGTGAACTAAGTTGCGCAATTCCACTTAACCACTCACACGTTTACATTCGCCCTCCCATCTCCCCTCCGAACTTTCTCTATAAGGTTTACTTTAAGTTTTTAATTTTTAACTTCTCCCCAAAATCCCCCCAAATAATTGTTTTAGGGAAAAAGTATTACGAAATTCAGAAACTAGACAAAATTTGCAGCAAATAGGATACATGACATTATAACGTAGGATGAACGGGGAGGGGGAGGGCTGCCTCTGAACATGCACTGCGGCGCTACGTGCACTAAGTTATGAAGTCCAGGCAATAGGGGATTTTACCTGGAAAAATTAATACTAGTTCTGGATTTCGACTCACTTTATGTTTTTTGGATCGCGGAATCCGAATTTGTAACTTCCCACTAAAATTTCACCCGGCAACCCCCCAAAAAATTGATTTTTTGAAAAAATTTGGTTTTTGAGAAAAGCGCGCGGGGAATGTTCCGAGGCAGCCCCCTCTTTCCCCGTTTATCCTACGTCATAATGTCATGCATCCTATTTGTTGCAAATTTTGTCTAGTTTCTGAATTTCGTAATGCTTTCCCCCTAAAACAATAAGAAATTTAAGTTAATAACAACTATTTTGGGGGGGTTTCGGGGGGGTGGAATTTTGGGGGCAAGTTAAAAATTCGGATTCAGCGACCCAAAATACTTAAAGTAAACCTTATAAGGAAAGTTCGGAGGGGAGATGGGAGGGCGAATGTAAACGTGTGAGTGGATAAGTGGGATTGCGCAACTTAGTCCATGCAGCACCGCGCGCATGTTCCGAGGCAGATCCCCCCTTCCCCTTCATCCTAAGTCATAATATCATATGTCTCTTTTGTTGCAAATTTTGTCTACTTTCTGAATTTCTAGATACTTTTCCCCTAAAACAGTAAATATAGTATAGTAAAAACGGTAAATAGTGATTTTTTTTTTAAATAAAAACCTATTGTTTTGTGGGGTGGGGGGCTTTTTACCCAAATTTGGGGCGTTGCCGGGGGAAATTTTGGTGGGAAGTTACAAATTCGGATTCAGCGACCCAAAAAACATAAAGTAAGCTAATTTCCAGAACTACCATTAATTTTACTAGGTAAAATTCCCTATTGCCTAGACTATTAGTTTTCAAATGCTTCTTGTGTGTTGTGTTATCCTCAAAAAAAGTAAAAAAAAAAAAGAATTAATGAAGACAACGATATTGGGAAAGGGGAAACAGAAAAAATGCGTTGTGATGGGGAATAATGGCTACTTAATTTTCATAAAGATTAGAGTTTTCAAATGCTTCTTGTGAGTTGTGCTATCCTTAAAAAAAATGGAAGGCAACGATATTGGAAAAAGGGAAACAGAAAAAAATGTGTTGTGATGGGGAATAATAACTCTCTATTTTCATAAAGATTAGAGTTTTCAAATGCTTCTTGTGTGTTGTGTTATCCTTAAAAAAAAAAAAAAAAAAAAAAAAAAAAAAAAAAAAAAAGTTAGTGTTTAAAGTTTTTCCCATCAACTCTTAATAAGTCGCAAAATGAATTATGAAACGTGTGAATGCTATCACTTTCAATGTTAAATGTAAATCTCTCTTCAACATATTTTGGGAAGATAAAAACGCAGAATGTATAACACTTTTTTTTTTAAATTAAGGTAAGTTACAAAGTACAACAAAACTCTTTTTGGTACGAAGGCGAAGATGTACAGGGTGTCCATAATTAAACGACCCTACTTTAAAATTGTCTACAGACAAAACTATTGTTCATAAAGTTGTGAAAGTCATGATAAAGGGATAGGAATTTGTTTAAGCTAAAAAATATATATATGAATAAAAATAGTTCAAAAATTCACCACCAGAGGGCGATTTTTAATAAATTACACATTTAGCATTACGATAGTTTAGAAATTTTATTTATTAACTTAACCTTATTCTAAAGACAGCATTTCACGACATGTTTTTAGCATTTCCCAGAACACATTGTGGTCAACTGTGGAAAATGCTATCTTCCGATTCCAGAGGTATCTGAAAATGATGAAAGTCATGCAGAACATTTTTGGTTATAACAAAATTTGTTAAACTATCGTAAATATATCCTAAATGTGTAATTCGTTAAAAATAAGCCTCCTAATTTTTTTTCGCTCAAACGAATTCCAATACTTTTATTATGTCCCAAATTCACAACATTCTGAACAATAGTTTTAAAATAGGATCAATTAATTATGAACATCCTGTAAATAAAATTTCTAAACTATCGTAATGATAAATGTGTAATTTATTAAAAATTGCCCTCTGGTGGCGAAATTTTGAACTATTTTTATTTATATATTTTTTAGCATAAACAAATTCCCATCCCTTTATAATGCCTTTCACAAAAGTTTGTAACTTTATGAACAATAGTTTTGATTGTAGACAACGCTAAAATAGGGTCGTTTAATTATGGACACCTTGTTTATGGTTATACACATTTTCCATAGAAGAATCACCTTTTTGATGAGTAAAAAATGTGTAATTAAGAGATATTATTAAAGCTTTATTACGCTTCACTTGTGTGAATATATTTCACTTTTTAAAAAATAAGAGACATAATATACAGATTAAGGAAGGGGGTGGGTATAGTGACTTTACTGATGTTTTGGTGGGGCGTGAGCGATAAAAGGTTGGGAACCACAGACTAGAATCATTTTAATACAATTATTCTTATTAGAAAAAAATCATATGCATAAATATATGATTTATTAACATTATTATATGATTACATGGTAACATGATTGTTATAAACATTTTCAGACTCAATATAAATTAAAAATTGAAACATAATGCACTAATCATGAAAACTAATAAAACAATATTGTAAATCTCTGGGTTTTTTCTTTTTTCTTTTCTTTATTATAATGAAAATTGATCATAAGATCAATTAATTGAAAACATAAACACACACAATTTGCAGTTTACCCTCACGAAAACAAATTGTAGTATTTAGCATATAGTTTTAAGAAAATTTTATATTTTATTTAAAAAAATTTTAAACACGAAATAATTTGTTTTATTGAAAAGTTTTTACATTAACATAAATGCAAGTTTGTCTGCTTTTTGATTCCCTAACTCTGTTCAAACTGAACAAAACTAACACCAGAAATTCAGCTGTATATAAATTATAATAAAAATTAGACAATTTACCTTTCAATAACTGTTCTACGTAAATATTACGCTCAATAATAATCACTAACGGAGCAAATGTTTTTCATCTACAGAACAACACAATTAATAGCAGTTAAAAAATTCGTTTACATTTGTTTTGACTAAAAATATCAGAAGTATCATACACAATATTTTGAAAAAAATATATCAAGTATAAAAAAAAATATCGAAAATATCAAAAATCACGATTTTATGAAAATAAATATCGGAGGTATCTATCTATATATATATATATATATATACACCGAATCCTGTATATTGTAAAAGAAAAAATAATTATAACACTATAGAATTTTTGAAGAAAATATTGGTTATTTATCACAGGCGACTATTTTTTTTTTTTTTCTATTTTGCATTACTTTTTTTTCAAAACAAAAATCTACATCCGATTTGACAATATTTTCAAGGGAAATATACTACAAAATGCGTTTTTTAAAAATAGTGGTGCGAGCAGAATATAAAATTATTCGCCTGTTGCAGCCCAGCACAGGTTCATTTACTCCTCTCATTCCCCTTTCCAATAATCGAAATTAAATTTCGGGGGGGAAAACACTAGCGAATAAATTGCGCCCCTCTTATCACAAATGTACCCGAGAAATTCCCAGTACTGACGAGAAAATCCCTATTTAAAGGAAAAGTATGGTTCCTTGTTCAGTTGGTTTCTCCCATTCGATATTTTAAATACATGTGACCGAGCAATTGTTTGCTATTATTGTTATTTTAGTTTGTATCTTATTATAATAGAATTGTGATTTTATAATAACACTCGTTTTGATATAATTATGCGATTTTAAAAAACTTTTTTTTTCTTTTTTTGTGATGAACGTACGTGCGCATGAGCGCATGGCGTTCATGAAAACTAAAACAAATCACTGAGTGCAGCAACCTCATCGTGCAGAATGTCTCAAAAAACCAGTAATTCGCGAAAGACGCGATCACGGACGAACGAAATTCGTTAACGCCGCAACCAATAACGAACTTATGGGCGCATAGCGCACATGAAAACCGAAAAAAAAAGTCACTGGATGTTGCTACCTCATCGCGCATCAGTTTCAATAACGCCGCAAATTCGTGAAATCCCCGACCACAAACGAACGAAATTCGTTAACGCCGCAATCAGTAACGAACATATGAGCGCATAGCGCTCATGAAAAGCGAAAAAACATTACTGGGCGCAGCAACCTCGTCGTGCAACAGTCTCTAAAAAGCAGTAATTCGTGAAAGCCACGATCAAGAGCGAATGAAATTCGTTAACGCCGCAATCCACAGCCGGGCTGTGCGCAATCAGTTACGAACGTATGAGAGCATTGCGATCATGAAAACCGAAAGAAAAACATCACTGGATGCAGCAACCCGTCGTGTAGCAGTCTCAAAAACGCAGTAACTCACGAAAACCGCGATCACAGACGAACGAAATTCGTTAAAGCCGCAAACACTAACGAACGAATGGGCGCTTAGTACTCATAAATATAATATATATATATCACTGGATGCAGCAGTCTCAAAAACGTTTGGATATGCATCGCTAAAGTAAACAAGAATGGCATCGTACGAGCCTGGGCGAAGTATAGGTCAAAATTAACATTTTTAACCAATGGCCACTGACCAGTACATTGATTTTTTTCACTGGCCAGTTTTTTTTAACCACTGGCCAGTAACAAGGTTATGTACGCTCCATACAAAATTGTGTTCTTTCTAACTATCAATATTGTAATTTACTTATATATATTACTTACCATTCGATATCATTACACTCAACTGAAAAATTTTATTTTTACTATTAATTGCAATGAAATAAATTTACAGGAAATTTTCAGAAAGGTTACAGCAGAGGGGGACCCCCCCTCGGCACTAACTAATGTGCATTTTTCTGCAACCATTTAACGAATTTCGCGATCTTTTGACGCATTTCACGTTTTTTCGTGACCTTTTTCAAAATCTGCGTTTTTTCGCGATCTTTTCACTAAATTGCGTTTTTTTGTAATCTTTTAACGAAATTTGTGGGTTCTTTTTCGCCATTCTTTGAAAATATTTGCATTTTTTTCAAGATTTTTTGACGAAATTTGCGTCTTTTAGGCGATTTTTTGACGAAATTTGCGTTTTCTCCGCGACCTTTTGATGAAATTTGTGTTTTTTCCCCAATCTTTTCGTGAAATTTGCGTTTTTTTCACGATCTTTTGCGAAAGTTGCGTTTTATCCGCGATCTTTTCACGAAATTTACGTTTTTTCCGCGATTTTGTCACGAAATTTACGTTTCTTCCGAGATCTTTTAACGAAATTTGCGTTTTTTCCTCGATCTTTTCACGAAATTTGCGTTTTTTCCGCGATTTTGTCACGAAATTTGCGTTTTCTCCGCGATCTTTTCACGAAATTTACGCTTTTTTCGCCATCTTTTCACGAATTTTTGCATTTTATCCGCGATCTCTTCACGAATTTTGCGTTTTCCGCGATCTTATCACGAAATTTGCGTTTTCCGCGATCTTATCACGAAATTTGCGTTTTTCCGCGATATTTTGAAGAACTTTGTGATTCTTTTTCGCGATTCTTTGTCGAAATTTGCGTTTTTTTCCGCGATCTTTTAACGAAATTTGTGTTTTTTCCGCGATTTTTTGACGAAATTTGCGTTTTTCCACGATCTAAGTCACGAAAAGTGCGTTTTCTCCGCGATCTTTTTTCAGGAAATTTGCGTTTTTTCCACGATGTTTTGACGTAATTCGCGTTTTTTACGTGGTCCTTGGGCGAAATTCACGTTTTTTCGCGATTCTTTGACAGAATTGGTGATTTTTTTTTTCTACGAATGATTGACGAAATTGATTTTTTTCGGCGACCATATCGAAATTAGTGATACTTTTATGTCCGAATTTTTGGACTGATGACCTTTTTTTTTTTTTTCTCGGAACCGAAACCTTAAATTTTCGAAAAATTCGAGACAGAATCATCCCTGCTACTTACTTTTCTTACGTTCGGGAGAATCGCCGATTTGGACGCCGTAAATTACGAACGAATTTCACCCTTTTCCTTCCTGGCATCGATCTTTCAACCATCGCGTTTGGCGAGTGGTGCCCATTGAGTTTGGCGAGTGAGGACAATAAAGTTAATCGCCACGTTTTAAGTGTTACTCGACGCCTGGCGAGTGGCGAGTGCTAATTTTGTGCTATAGGGCGAAGTGCTAGCGAGTTTCTCTGGTGCATTTGTGATAAGCGCGGTTGCGAGGGGCGCGACTAGGGAAATTCAACAAGCATAGAATGTGATTCCAAGCCTTATCTTCCGTTAGTCGCATCGCACCGCATTCACGCATGCAAGCTTAAATTTCCAGTTTTAATATCGTATATTCGCTAATTAGGGAGTGTGTGTGGGAGGGGGGAAATTAGGTAGGGAAAAATATACAAAAAAAAAGGGGGGCACGGCATCTGACAGATAGTGGCAACAAACGGGAAACTGAAAACTTTTTTTTTTTCTTTTTCTTGCCAGATTTCGGATACTTTTATGTTAGCCAGGCACAGATGATAAATCGCCAAATATTACTCTCATTCGTATTTTAAAATAGAAAACTTTGATTTAAAATATATGCTCCCTTAACCCATCCAATTTAAAAGAAAATAAAAAGAGAAAAATAACTTTAATATCAAAGCATTATTTCTGATTTATCCACGTGAAAAATAAAAGTTGGTAATGCAAGGGGGAAAAAAATGCTAATGGCGAGATTTGCGCCCGGCTAATAAAACCGTAACTAATTTTGTAAAAGGAAAAAAAGTAAAAAATAAAAACTCACCTTTTGATGGATCGGCTTCAATAAAAATTTTAAATGTCATCAACCAGTTTAATAGATTATTACCACTTGAATAAGACCATATCTCTTGATGCACACTTGTGATGGGCATTTCTTGGGTTACCACCTGTAAGGTAAGCGGTGGAAGGACGGTAATTTTGACCGGCGACTGCAGTTCTGCGTTGCTTTTAAAATAGAGATAGGAAGGCATATAAGTAATACCAAACTAACCACGGTCCCACTCATCTCCTATGGTTAATTCTAAGTGGCACTCGCGCTCCTGAATCCAAAAAGTGTCAGAAACAAGGACTGAATGACTTGCCCTCACTGTCCATTCAATAGATTTAACACTTTTTTCTCTGAGCGCGTTCATTTTCAGAGAGCAAAAAACTGGCGTTTTTAATAAATACTTTTAAAACAAGCCAACATGAATAATACAGAACAGTCTACATTCGAATTTGAGTTGTGTTAAAAGTGAAAGACTCTAGAGAACGTACAATGCTACAACCTTTGGTAAGAGAAACATCATGAGCTCAAGTGCGCATGCTCTGCGGAAGAAAAGTGGGGAATGGACGAAAAATAATGCAAACGTGATTTCCCATATTTGGTATGTTTTCGCTTTTTGGCTACTTTTATTATTACTATCATTATTATTTTAATGCGCCTTCTTAGAGACGGAATAGAGTAAACAAAACATTTTTTCTTATTTTTTAGGATGAATCAAAATATTCTAAATCGGGCTTCATTTCTGTTTTTGACCCTATTACGGCGAAAATTGCACAAATTGAAATTTCTCTTAGTACATTTAATATTTAATTTAAGTTATTTAGAATGTAACATTAAATATTTGTTTATTATGTTTTTCTCATTAGACTTTTTGTAAAGTATGGTAAATAAAATTTCGCAACTCATCAAATTGCTCCATTGAAATTATATATTTCAGTGCAATGCCAGAATACATTTTTAAACGCATAACAAACTGTTCATGCCCTCATGCAAATTTTGAATCAATATCAAAAAAATTTTTCTAAAGTTTCTTCGCTTGCGGAGTGGTGGTGGTGGGGGGGGGGGGGGGGGGGGGGGGGGGGGGGGGGGGGCTGAGGGATTAATGGTTTATAGTTAATTTTCTAAACTTTTTGAATTTAAAAACCATCAACGTTAACTTTTGTGTGTGTCTTAATTCGACATCCATGTTTACGATTAATCTATTTATTTTGCCAAAAAAATACAAAATACACACGTCAACCCCATTAAGATTTGCAACAGATATTTTTTCGGGGGGGGGGGGGGGGGGAGAATTAAAAAGTTTTCCAACTTATAGTTCAAAAATCTCCCTACTTGAAACAAATTGCCCTATTTTCCAACTGAAAGGATATGTGCAATGTCTGTTTAATTGTAATAATATTGACATGTAAAAAAAAGAAAAAATTCTTTCCAAGGAAAAATACTGAAACTAAAAACATAAAAATTATAATTATTGGTAAATTTAATTCTTCTACTGTGTATGAGTCATAATCGTAGTTCATATTAAAATAGCCTCATGATATTTTGAGATTTTTTTAGAAAGGAAAAAAGTTTTGGAGGAAATAGATTAGGGTACTGTTCATAGACGACAGTAGATATATTCAGGTCTGGTAGATGTAGGATATTTTCGTAGCACAGAGAAACACAATGACAAATTGAGTTTGACTGCTTTTTGTGTTTCTTTTGATAATTTAACTAGTTTACTGTTAGAGAACTCAGAAAGGTAGTCAGCAAAACAATAAACAACTCTTATTTATTTTACTATTATTTAAAAAAAAGAAAATATGCTCCAAAAATCTGGAATTTCTCAACTCGAAGCTCAAATTTCCCAAGTTCACATATATTGGACGGGAAGGCTCCCCCCCCCCCCCTCCATCGTGATGCCTCTGTATACAATCAATTTTGCAAAGATGAAATCGCATGGGACAGGGGGAAATGTCGTTTTAAAACGCATTTTGTCTTACTATTATTTTAATGCGCCTTCTTAGAGACGGAATAGAGTAAGCAAAACATTTTTTCTTCTTTTTTAGGATGAATCAAGATATTCTAAATCGGGATTCATTTCTGTTTTTTGTCTCTATTACGGCAAAAATAGCACTAACTGAAATTTCTCTTAGCACATTTAATATTTAATTGAAATTATTTAGAATATAACATTAAATATTTGTTTATTAGCTTGTTTCTCATCAGATTTTTTGTAAAGTATGGTAAATAAAATTTCGCAACTCATCGAATTGCACCACTGAAATTATACATTTCAGTGCAATGCCACAAAATATTTTTAAGGGCATAGTAAACTGTTCATGCCCTCATGCAAATTTTGAATTAATATCAATGACATTTTTCTAAAGTTTCTTCGCTTGCGGGGAGGGGGCAAGGGGTTAATGGTTTATAGTTAATTTTCTAAACTTTTTGAATTTAAAAACCATCAACGTTAACTTTTGTGTGTGTCTTAATTCGACATCCATGTTTACGATTAATCTATTTATTTCGCCAAAAAATGCAAAATACACACTTCAACTCCATTAAGGTTTGTATTAAAAACAATTATTTTTTTACATTTCTATATATAGTACATATTTTAAAAGCACTCAAAAGTTTACCAAAGGTTGGTAGTGGAGTATCTAGACTTATAATTTCGCAGAGGGCTGAGATACAGTAAAAGTTTCTAAGAAAAGGAATCGCAAGAAACGGAAAAAAGTCCGCTTTAAACAGGTTTGTATCTTATTAGCAGGTAACACATCTATTATACACTCAGGGGCGTAGCTACAGATATTATTTCGGGGGAGGGGGAGAATTCAAAAATTTTCCAATTTACAATTCAAAAATTTCCCAACTTGAAACAAATTGCTCTATTTTCCAACTGAAATGATATGTGCGATGTCTGTTTAATGATAATGATACTTACACGTAAAAAAAAAAAAAAAAAAAAAAAAAGGTTAATTTAATCAAAGATTTTGTCTTCTACTGTGTATGAGTCATAATCGTACTTCATATTGTCTATTCTGCATAAATGGAAAGATAGGCTGAAAATGGATTCCTTTTATGAATGTGGGAAAAAAAGCATGACACTCGAAAAAACATTAAAAATAGCATAGAAAATTAAATTTAAAAAAAATTGATTAAAAAACCCCAAAACCTATTTCGAGGTGCATAATTTCAGGCATACAGGTATCCTTCCTGTCAGATCTTGTCCTGAACAGAAAAGTATCTGGTCAGACCAAAAAAGAAAAAGAAAAAAAAAACTGGACAGAGAGACTGTCTTTATTATTTTATTACTATCTATCTACTTGGAAACCCATCTTCGTTGCCCACAGACAGGTACTGTCTATCTGAAGGCATTCTTTTTTCTTTTTCAATTTCTATCCGGAACACTTGGGTGAGAATTTGAAATTGGCAGAAAACTGAAAAATATGAAAACGACATCCCAAAGGTAATTTTTTTCGAATTAGTAAATCTCTCTCTATATATATATATTTTTTAATAAAAGGCACCGTTCAAAGCAGAAAAAAGTTATTATAAGTGAATATTTTCTGCTTAAAAAAAAAAAAAATATGTCTGGGCCATGCGGATGGTATTGTCAAACTGAAGAAAAAACAGAAAATACAAAAAGACTTTCATATTTTTTTATTTTATTTTCGTGCAATAAATATTTAGTGTTTTCTTGCGGCGGTTTTTAATATTTGCAAAGGGAATTCAGTTTGAAACTTTTTTTTTTTTTGCCAAATTTTGTTCTCTGCTATTTTTGAATATTTAGAGAATTTTTAGCTGTTTTTCTGGTAATTTTTTTTTTAATATTCGTAAATAAAAAATCCGATTTCAATCTTTTAGCACAATATAGTAAATTTTGCTCTCTATGAACTTCGAAATCTCTTTATCAATTTTTGCATTCTTTCGTATTCTGCGGCGATTTTTTTATATATTTTTTCCTAGATGAGAGGTTTCTCAGTTGAATTTTGCTAGAGCCTTGATTAAATTCAAGTTGTAAGAATATCAAATCTGTTCCTGTAGCGGCATGAACAAAATGTTGAAAATTTTAATTTAATCCGGGTCGAACTAAAAATTTACAATAATTCAAGGTTTGTTTGATTCGAGATCTGAGCGAGCATATCCCCAATGGGTGTGGAAAAATCAACCAGCGAAGCTCCGCTGGTGTTGTTATAAAATGGAACTCGGATAGCAAAATTAAATATGGATATTTCTCCAAAATCTTTGAGGGGTAGGGGGGAGCTAAAAAAATGTTTGTGGATGGTCTCAAAAGACCTTCCTACGGCCCTGGGAATAACGTAAATAATTTTTTTTTCTTTTAATTAGGAAGTGGCATCGTATACCGTTTTTCACTTTTCAATAAAGGCATTACATTCTGAGTTGTAATTGATTTCTATTTTATGATGGTCTGTATCAGGGGTAGGCGGAAAAAATCGCCATGGAAAAAATCACCATGGAAAAAATCACCACGGAAAAAATCACCACCGGAAAAAATCACCACGGTAAAAAGCGCCACCGGAAAAAATCACCACGGAAAAAATCACCATAAAAAATTTAGCCCAGTTTTAATTAAGGCCCAGTTTTTTACAGCGTAGGGGGCGGGCGGGAGGGGGGGGGGATGCAGAGTTAATAGGTTAGACATTTGCGCACGAGTAAACTTTACATACAAAGATGTAATGGAATATAGATAAATAAAAGGGAAGATTTTTCATTACCTATTTTTTGAGGCCAGGGAGGGGTAGATTTCGGGAGGGGCGGGGGGAAGCGTAAGAATAAAATATGACATAAAATCTTGAGATTTGGTCAGGAGGGTGGGATTTTCTGGAGGGGGAGGTACAAGGGCTAATTTATAAGAAAATGCAGTTTATAGATTCTTTCACCTCTCTACATCTATAGCATACTTATATAAGTAAAGTTGCTCATACATATATTTTGAATGTTACAATATAAGCTACTGATGTACACTGTTAAAAATAAAGTGCGATGTTTCACCACGAAAATGGTTAAAAGTCGCTGAAATTTAGCTGCAACCAAGATATAGGTGATAAGTTTCACCAGTTTATTGGTGCTTTCATAAATACCATTATATTAGTGAAATGTTAAACCATGATTCAGGTTTTTTATAAATCCAATTTTCTGGTGAAAGGTTGAACCATAAATCAGGATTTTTTTAATCCAATTTTATAGTGAAAGGTTGAACCATAAATCAGTGTTTTTTTAAATCCAATTTTCTGGTAAAAGTTTGAACCATAATTCAGTTTTTTTTAAATCGAATTTTCTGGTAGAAGGTTGAACCACAAATCAGGATTGTTTTTAAATCCAATTTTCTGGTGAAAGGTTTAACCATGATTCAGAGTTTTTTTAAATAACATTTTCTGGTGAAATGTTAAATCATAATTCAAGGTTTTCTCTATTCCAATTTTGGTTGAACCACGATTCAGGATTTTCTCTCATCTTTATGAGGAAAGGTTACACCGGATTGTAGTTTTCTTTTTTTTCCCCTCACTTTGGTTTTCAATTTATCATTTTATTGTATAATAAACAAAATTTCAGATTATGCGAGATTATATTGCAGTAGGGAAAGCATATATATATTTTTCATTAAACCGAACATTATTAAATTTTTAATTATTGATTCGATTGTCTTTGAAACATATTTAAAAAACAAATGTAAACCAGTTTGATCTAATTTGATTTCACAAAGTAACTGCATTTTTTTTTCCTTCTCACAAATATTACCATTCTGTCATTGTACTTTTTGGAATATTTCTCTGCACTCACTTACACTTAGTCCTTGCTTGTTCACAAAAAAATATTAAAAAAATAATAATAATTTTCTTAGATTTAAATGCATACCCAGTTTTTATTATATTTTAATTTAAACAATGGCTGAATGAATTTCTTCAACCAATATTAATTTTTGCACAGGTTTGAAAAAGTTTTTTCCACAATGCAGTTAGCTGCTGCTTTCATGATCTGTAATTGTTTTTTTTTTTTTTAATTGTTGTGAATCTATAGATGGGCGATTCCATGGAGAGTTTCACACACATAACGCAGGCTTTAATTTGCATTTATTCAATTATTTATTAAATTTTAATGTTAATTCTGATTTTAAGTGGTATGGTAAATAAGTTATTGATATATTTTTAAATTTAAATGTGTGGCAATAAAACTCATAGAAGTATATCATTTAATTTCATTACTCAAAATGTGCTTTTTTTCTACTTCAGAAAAAAAAGCAGTTTGAGTAATTAAATTATATATTTCTGTGAGTTTTACTCACACACATTTAAACTAAAAAATATGTTAATAACTTATTTACCATACCACCTAAAATCAGAATTAACATTAAAATATAATAAATAATTGAATAAATGCAAATTAAAGCCTGCGTTATGTGTGTGACTCTCCACATGGAATCGCCCAGATGCTGAAATTTTTATATTATACTGTTTTCAAATTTTTACCTTCTTTTCACAAAACAAAAAATAAAAGTATTTTAATTAGCAAAAAATATTTATAGACATTTCTGCATATACTTAATATAAAGGTACAATTGTTACACATATGAAAATTTCACATATTTTCACTATTTTAAGTTACATAATTTTTAATAGTACTATTTTTGAACAGTAAAATTGACTAAAAAAAAATTAATTTTTCTACTGTTGCTGACATATATCGACAGTAACAATCTAAGCAATCCACTTCCCCTTTTCCTCAAATTGAATTATTGTCACATAATTTTCATTTTTACGTCGTTAAAAGGGGGGGGGGTTGCAATGTGAAATGCAATTAAATTAAATCTGTATTTCAATTTACTGATTTTTCATAGTTTTAAAAATAATTTTCAAGCATGATTCTTTTAAAAATTTATACTGCACACAGCTCGATTATGCAAAATTAGCTCATTTGGATATAAAAACAACAACAAAAAAAAACCTCAGAATTTGTTTCTCTTTAACATTCAATAATGAATATGACACTTTTCAATAAATAAAGACAAAACATAATGGATACATAATAAAAGTATATGCGTAAACACTGAAATAATCAGCATGAAAAAGGCAGCTATAAGTAGCAGAATCCATTTAACCTCTAATATCAGCTAATACAAAAGTATTACTTTAAATTTTAAAGCTTTTTTTAAATACACAATGTACATCCATAGTATATTAAATACTTACTTTGAAGGGTTAATTTAATAACAGCAGTGTCGCCAACAAGCGACTAATTATTGTTACATATATATTTTTTCAGTATTCCTAAATGATAATCTATGATGACAATTTATTTATTTTTTAACAATACTCGTAGAGAAGAAAAATATTCACCAACAGCAGCCTTGCAATAGCTGAAAAAAGAAATGATTACAGGCACAATTAAATAGCAACACATTTAAGTTGGTTTGCGGTATGCCGCTCCATTTATTGAAAATACAAATTATATAATCATTAGATTATATGTATAGTATGTCAGACTAATATTTATTGTAATATAATATCATTTTACATAGAGTTTCTCTCAGACAGTTTTAGGAGGGTGCTACACTCTGTCTGACCATTCAGGTCATCAAATATTTAAATTCTTGAAGCTTAGTATATTCTGAATCAGGATTTCAGTCAGGTAAAATGGAAGAGATCCAAGCATCAGGTTAATTTCTCCACCTGTTTTAAATGAAAGAGTAAATATTTTAAGACATAAAATTGTTTCTTGTGCAGACATAACAATAAAAGTCAAATTTCACACAGGGGAAATAATCAAAAAATTAAACAGCATATAATTCAAATCTCTTTTACAAGGAAATCTTCAGCATTTGAAAAATCAATCAGTGTTCGAAATCATTGATGGTCCACTGGTCAGAGAAAACCAAAAATGATATTGGACATTGGACCACTAATTTGAAAATTTTAGTAGTTAGCAGGATCAATAACTTGTTCCCCCTTCTCTCACAGGGTCACACTCACAGGTAAACTTAAGTTTTCCCGTCTCAGAGAAAACCACAAAGCAAAAATCACACAATTTTATTTATTTAAAAAAATAAATAAATAAAACTGCATTAAACGTAAACCTTAGTCAATTGAAATATTGGAAATATCTAAATAATTTTATAGTTTTTCTTTATGTACTGTTTATTTAATTTTTAGTCATAATTTTACATTTTATTATGTTGAAAATTTTGGATAACTGCAAAGTAAGTTTGTAAGAAAAGACTGCAGAATTCTCCAATTGTTAGGTAGAAGGAGAATATTGTGAAATTCTTGAATCAAATGTGGAAAAATATTGCAAAAAGTCTCAGCTGGTTGAGGAAAAAAATTCGTCAATTGTGATTAACAAAAACTGACGTTTGCCATTTGGCTGCAATAGGGTGTCAACGATTAAATCATGATTTTAATCAACTGATTTTTTTTTTTAAATCATTGATTAAAAACAAATTTTCTAAATTTTAAAATGACATATAAAATTATTAAAATCTAAGATGAGCAGAAGTAGAAAACCAAAATAATAAGTGGCATTTTTAGAAAGGACGATACTCTTCGTTTTATGATTTTGAATTTTTATGAGCGAATGTTATTAATCATGGTCAAATGTTTATAAAATTGAATTAAGACACTCTATTCATTCAAGGAATGCAGTAATTCCCTCACAAAACAAAATAATCATGAATGTAAATGATGTTATATCAAATACAGGGTGTAAAAAAATCATGATTTAAAAAAAAAAAAAAATCTGATTTTTTTTATTTAAATCGGATTTTTTTTATTTTTTTCCCTGTGTTAGAATATTAAACATCTACCAAGAATTAAGCATTTCAAAAATGAATAACCCTCCAATAACATAATCTGTTTTTTTTTTTTTTTGCTTTAATTAATAAAATTTTAATTATGTAATTATAGAAATTTTTAAAAAAACTGCAAATTAAAAATTTCTTTAGTAGCATATAACATTAGGTGCACTAATATTTTGTAATAATTATATAAACCAATATTAAATACTCCTTATATTTTAAAGTTATTGATAAATTGCAAATTTATGATACAGATTAAATTTAGTGATTATTAAACAATTAACTGTTTAATTAAGAACACAATCTACATTTTTGAAAAAGTGGTTGAAAAAAAGGTGATAAATAATCGTTTGATAAATTCATAAAGCGGCCAATAATTTTACACAGGTTCTAAAGCATATTTATGTCAAATTGATCAAAAATTATAGCAATGTATACAGCAAACTCACACATAATTTATAAATAGATTACAAAAATTGTATTTTGAAATTTAAATCAGATTGTTTCCCCACAACATTAAAATATCTGAATAGCTACTAAATATTATAATATTTTGAAGTTATTTAACATTTAGTTAGATGTTTTTTTAAATGTATAATACTTCTTTTTACACAGTTTAACATTGTTATAATTAACAATAACAAATATTACAGTTTTTACAAGTGATTTAGTGATAATTTTCACTACTGATTATAATGCTTTTTTACTCTTATTTCAAAAAATCAGAAAATATGTGATTTTATCATCTGATTTAAATCAGTTGATTAAAATCACTGACACTCTATTGCTATGTTTATTGTATATAAAAGAATGAATAATTTGATTATTAAAAGGAAATTCTGACATTGTAAGTTATATTAGATTATATGTTTAAATTATATGTTTCCCCATGTTAGACCATCATTCCCTCACACATTGCTATTATCTCAAATATCTACCACTAATGAGCAGTAGCAGTCTAGCATCCTTCACAGAGAAGAAGCTATTTTGAGCACTTGTCAGTCCAGCAACATAAATTGGTGGTGTAAGATTTTGTTAATTTTACAGAATTTTTTTTTTAGTCAGTATATCCGGAAGCATTTTTATTAGCAGTCATTCCCTCACACAGAATATTCATTTTTTTTTGTAAACATCAAAAATTTTAATTTTATCATACATTATATATTAAGTGTTTCTCTTAAAGGAAACAGTTTGGATTTCTTCATAATTTTGCATTTCCCCCCTACAACTAGTAAAAATGTCTTATTTCATCATTCCCTCACATTTTTTATTTTATTTTTTCCACAAATTTTTATTTTATTTTTTTTTGTTAAGTCAAAATTTTAAAACAATTTCTGTTGCTATTAAAATCTTCAATAATTGTCTGATTTCTTACCATTTATCTAATTTTTATGAAAATTTACATATGCATCATTCAAGTCAGACTGCTGGCCAAATTTGCAAGTATTGTAGAGAACAACCCAAGTCACAATACCTGTAGAAACTATCCAAATTATGTTCATCTCAGATTTGAATACTTTTATGTCATTTTAAACATTTAGAAAATTTTTGATTTTAATCAATGATTTAAAAAAAAAAAAATCACTTTATTAAAATCATGATTCAAATCGCTGATTTAAATCATTGACATCCTGATCAAATATAAAGACAATAATAGAAAAAAAAAATCTGGATACATGTAACTTTTTAAAAACAATGCTTAAAATTCATATAAATCTCTTTTTTTTATTATTTTGTTTGTATAAATTACTTTAAACATGGTAACTAATGTTTAAGATACTGATAGAGATATATATTATAAATTTTTAAAAGTAATAAGTTGCATTTTTAGAAAAGGCGATACTCTTCGTTTTATGAATTTGAATTTTTATGAGAGAATGTGATTATTTATGGTCAAATGTTTATAAAATTGAATAAGGCACTCTATTCATTCAAGGTATGCAGTAATTCCCTCACAAAACAAAATTATCATGAATGTAAATGATGTTACATCAAATATAAAGACAATAATAGAAAAAAAAATCTGGATACATGTAACTTTTTCAAAACAATGCTTAAAATTCATATAAATCTCTTTTTTTTATTATTTTGTTTGTATAAATTACTTTAAACATGGTAACTAATGTTTAAGATACTGATAGAGATATATATTATAAGTTTTTAAAAGTAATAAGTTGCATTTTTAGAAAAGGCGATACTCTTCGTTTTATGAATTTGAATTTTTATGAGCGAATGTTGTTATTCATCGTCAAATGTTTATAAAATTGAATTATGGCACTCTATTCATTCAAGGAATGCAGTAATTCCCACAGAAAACAAAATTATCATGAATGTAAATGATGTTACATCAAATATAAAGACAATAATAGAAAGAAAAAAAAATCTGGATACATGCAACTTTTTAAAAACAATGCTTAAAATTCATATAAATCTCTTTTTTTTATTATTTTGTTTGTATAAATTACTTTAAACATGGTAACTAATGTTTAAGATACTGATAGAGATATATATTATAAGTTTTTAAAAGTAATAAGTTGCATTTTTAGAAAAGGCGATACTCTTCGTTTTATGAATTTGAATTTTTATGAGAGAATGTGATTATTTATGGTCAAATGTTTATAAAATTGAATAAGGCACTCTGTTCATTCAAGGAATGCAGTAATTCCCTCACAAAACAAAATTATCATGAATGTAAATGATGTTACATCAAATATAATGACAATAATAGAAAAAAAAAAAATCTGGATACATGTAACTTTTTCAAAACAATGCTTAAAATTCATATAAATCTCTTTTTTTTATTATTTTGTTTGTATAAATTACTTTAAACATGGTAACTAATGTTTAAGATACTGATAGAGATATATATTATAAGTTTTTAAAAGTAATAAGTTGCATTTTTAGAAAAGGCGATACTCTTCGTTTTATGAATTTGAATTTTTATGAGAGAATGTGATTATTTATGGTCAAATGTTTATAAAATTGAATAAGGCACTCTATTCATTCAAGGAATGCAGTAATTCCCTCACAAAACAAAATTATCATGAATGTAAATGATGTTACATCAAATATAATGACAATAATAGAAAAAAAAAAAAATCTGGATACATGTAACTTTTTCAAAACAATGCTTAAAATTCATATAAATCTCTTTTTTTTATTATTTTGTTTGTATAAATTACTTTAAACATGGTAACTAATGTTTACGATACTGATAGAGATATATATTATAAGTTTTTAAAAGTAATAAGTTGCATTTTTAGAAAAGGCGATACTCTTCGTTTTATGAATTTGAATTTTTATGAGAGAATGTGATTATTTATGGTCAAATGTTTATAAAATTGAATAAGGCACTCTATTCATTCAAGGAATGCAGTAATTCCCTCACAAAACAAAATTATCATGAATGTAAATGATGTTACATCAAGTATAATGACAATAATAGAAAAAAAAAAAAAAATCTGGATACATGTAACTTTTTCAAAACAATGCTTAAAATTCATATAAATCTCTTTTTTTTATTATTTTGTTTGTATAAATTACTTTAAACATGGTAACTAATGTTTACGATACTGATAGAGATATATATTATAAGTTTTTAAAAGTAATAAGTTGCATTTTTAGAAAAGGCGATACTCTTCGTTTTATGAATTTGAATTTTTATGAGAGAATGTGATTATTTATGGTCAAATGTTTATAAAATTGAATAAGGCACTCTATTCATTCAAGGAATGCAGTAATTCCCTCACAAAACAAAATTATCATGAATGTAAATGATGTTACATCAAGTATAATGACAATAATAGAAAAAAAAAATCTGGATACATGTAACTTTTTAAAAACAATGCTTAAAATTCATATAAATCTCTTTTTTTTATTATTTTGTTTGTATAAATTACTTTAAACATGGTAACTAATGTTTAAGATACTGATAGAGATATATAAGTTTTTAAAAGTAAAAAGTTGCATGTTTAGAAAAGGCGATACTCTTCGTTTTATGAATTTGAATTTTTATGAGAGAATGTGATTATTTATGGTCAAATGTTTATAAAATTGAATAAGGCACTCTGTTCATTCAAGGAATGCAGTAATTCCCTCACAAAACAAAATTATCATGAATGTAAATGATGTTACATCAAATATAATGACAATAATAGAAAAAAAAAAAAAAAATCTGGATACATGTAACTTTTTCAAAACAATGCTTAAAATTCATATAAATCTCTTTTTTTTATTATTTTGTTTGTATAAATTACTTTAAACATGGTAACTAATGTTTAAGATACTGATAGAGATATATATTATAAGTTTTTAAAAGTAATAAGTTGCATTTTTAGAAAAGGCGATACTCTTCGTTTTATGAATTTGAATTTTTATGAGCGAATGTTGTTATTCATCGTCAAATGTTTATAAAATTGAATTATGGCACTCTATTCATTCAAGGAATGCAGTAATTCCCACAGAAAACAAAATTATCATGAATGTAAATGATGTTACATCAAATATAAAGACAATAATAGAAAGAAAAAAAAATCTGGATACATGCAACTTTTTAAAAACAATGCTTAAAATTCATATAAATCTCTTTTTTTTATTATTTTGTTTGTATAAATTACTTTAAACATGGTAACTAATGTTTAAGATACTGATAGAGATATATATTATAAGTTTTTAAAAGTAATAAGTTGCATTTTTAGAAAAGGCGATACTCTTCGTTTTATGAATTTGAATTTTTATGAGAGAATGTGATTATTTATGGTCAAATGTTTATAAAATTGAATAAGGCACTCTATTCATTCAAGGAATGCAGTAATTCCCTCACAAAACAAAATTATCATGAATGTAAATGATGTTACATCAAATATAAAGACAATAATAGAAAAAAAAATCTGGATACATGTAACTTTTTCAAAACAATGCTTAAAATTCATATAAATCTCTTTTTTTTATTATTTTGTTTGTATAAATTACTTTAAACATGGTAACTAATGTTTACGATACTGATAGAGATATATATTATAAGTTTTTAAAAGTAATAAGTTGCATTTTTAGAAAAGGCGATACTCTTCGTTTTATGAATTTGAATTTTTATGAGCGAATGTTGTTATTCATCGTCAAATGTTTATAAAATTGAATTATGGCACTCTATTCATTCAAGGAATGCAGTAATTCCCACAGAAAACAAAATTATCATGAATGTAAATGATGTTACATCAAATATAAAGACAATAATAGAAAGAAAAAAAAATCTGGATACATGCAACTTTTTAAAAACAATGCTTAAAATTCATATAAATCTCTTTTTTTTATTATTTTGTTTGTATAAATTACTTTAAACATGGTAACTAATGTTTAAGATACTGATAGAGATATATATTATAAATTTTTAAAAGTAATAAGTTGCATTTTTAGAAAAGGCGATACTCTTCGTTTTATGAATTTGAATTTTTATGAGAGAATGTGATTATTTATGGTCAAATGTTTATAAAATTGAATAAGGCACTCTATTCATTCAAGGAATGCAGTAATTCCCTCACAAAACAAAATTATCATGAATGTAAATGATGTTACATCAAATATAAAGACAATAATAGAAAAAAAAAATCTGGATACATGTAACTTTTTCAAAACAATGCTTAAAATTCATATAAATCTCTTTTTTTTATTATTTTGTTTGTATAAATTACTTTAAACATGGTAACTAATGTTTAAGATACTGATAGAGATATATATTATAAGTTTTTAAAAGTAATAAGTTGCATTTTTAGAAAAGGCGATACTCTTCGTTTTATGAATTTGAATTTTTATGAGCGAATGTGATTATTTATGGTCAAATGTTTATAAAATTGAATAAGGCACTCTATTCATTCAAGGAATGCAGTAATTCCCTCACAAAACAAAATTATCATGAATGTAAATGATGTTACATCAAATATAATGACAATAATAGAAAAAAAAAAATCTGGATACATGCAACTTTTTAAAAACAATGCTTAAAATTCATATAAATCTCTTTTTTTTATTATTTTGTTTGTATAAATTACTTTAAACATGGTAACTAATGTTTAAGATACTGATAGAGATATATATTATAAGTTTTTAAAAGTAATAAGTTGCATTTTTAGAAAAGGCGATACTCTTCGTTTTATGAATTTGAATTTTTATGAGAGAATGTGATTATTTATGGTCAAATGTTTATAAAATTGAATAAGGCACTCTATTCATTCAAGGAATGCAGTAATTCCCTCACAAAACAAAATTATCATGAATGTAAATGATGTTACATCAAATATAAAGACAATAATAGAAAAAAAAAATCTGGATACATGTAACTTTTTAAAAACAATGCTTAAAATTCATATAAATCTCTTTTTTTTATTATTTTGTTTGTATAAATTACTTTAAACATGGTAACTAATGTTTAAGATACTGATAGAGATATATAAGTTTTTAAAAGTAAAAAGTTGCATGTTTAGAAAAGGCGATACTCTTCGTTTTATGAATTTGAATTTTTATGAGAGAATGTGATTATTTATGGTCAAATGTTTATAAAATTGAATAAGGCACTCTATTCATTCAAGGAATGCAGTAATTCCCTCACAAAACAAAATTATCATGAATGTAAATGATGTTACATCAAATATAAAGACAATAATAGAAAAAAAAAATCTGGATACATGTAACTTTTTAAAAACAATGCTTAAAATTCATATAAATCTCTTTTTTTTATTATTTTGTTTGTATAAATTACTTTAAACATGGTAACTAATGTTTAAGATACTGATAGAGATATACAAGTTTTTAAAAGTAAAAAGTTGCATGTTTAGAAAAGGCGATACTCTTCGTTTTATGAATTTGAATTTTTATGAGAGAATGTTATTATTCATGATCAAATGTTTATAAAATTGAGTTAAGACACTCTATTCATTCAAGGAATGCACTATTTCACTCACAAAATAGAATTTATACCACACATTAAAACAATAATTCAAACGAATTTCGATTCGGATATAATGCAGATCGGAAATACTTTAGGCTTAAGCAAAATATTCAGCATTTGCCGGTAAAAGAAATACGTTGATACGAAATTTTGTTTACGAGAGTTACAGTAAAACATTATTATGTGTATAACAGTAAAATAAACAATCACTAGTGCACTTACTTCGAGTATTTCATGGATTGACATGGCGAAAAACTAAACCTGGATACCAGTATCCACGTTTCTGCTTGAGATATCCAAGTATTGATTCGGCATCGGCTGAGCGGAAGACGCCATTAAAGTTTATCGATTGTTGCCACTCAACGATAACAAATGTTGAACCATAATTTCGGATATAGTGCATCCGACATGTAATTATCTTTTCCAGACATTTTTACTTGAACGAAAAACATGGTGAAACCTCCTCCTTAATCCAGTTTTTTGGAGAAAAGTTAAACCTTTATTTTTAACAGTGTAGTGAGTTTACAGACTCTATAAATAATGTTTGATTTATTCTTATTTTATTGTCTCCTCCTATCTCTACAATGATCATTGCTGAAAGTTAAAAGAAATATATATGTATCAAAATATGTATCTACATATCTTAATATTTTACCTATTATTTTCCCATTAGCTCTTTAAAACTCGTCTCATTATAAAAATAGTCTAAGAGAGACAATTCAGAGACAAATCTAAGATTAGGTCCAATAAAACACAATTTTAAGCTTGTGTTTTCTACGGGGGGGGGGGGGGTGGTATATATTTTTAGATATATATTATGTATATATATACATTAAACTTTAATCGAGAATGGCTTTTGAACATGGGGAAGGGGGATGGCTGGAATTAAAAACATATCTTGTAAAGAGAATAAAAGAAAGACGAAGAGAAGGGGAATTTTCTCATTTTCTTTACAGGAATTTTTTCATTATTCTGATTTTTTAGATAAGGGTCAAATTTGTGGGTGTAATAGAACAGATAAATGTGATATAAAATTTTGAGATAAGTCTTCTGACATCAAAGTATGACATTTTACTCGGGGATTTCCTCAGGGTGTGGGTGGGCGATTATGGACAACAGGGGCAAACTACACCCCTTTAAGTTTGGATAACAAAAGGGTTTAGGCTTGAGTAGCAAGAATGTAAACCTGTATTGTAATTTTGACAAGCTATACCACATTCTAAAGACCACTAGAATAAAAAAAATATGAACTTCATCTCTATCTCTTTGTATTTAAAGAAAGGAAAATGTTTTGTAAACTGTATCAAAATCCAGTAATGTATTCCTTGAATAGGTTTCAGTTCGAAACTTATTGCACCTAGGAATGCAATAAATGTTGAAATACCCTGACAAACCTCCTTATTTGTCACAAAGGGTTCAGCTAAACGTTTTTCTTTTGTATTTTTCAAAGAGCTTTTTAACGAGTGATTTTCTAGTTGCAGTCCTTCGCTTATAGTCTTCGGAATATTGTTTTTTTCTATCGCGTTTTTTTTTTTTTTTTTCAAAAATAGTAGTTTCTGTAAAATTGCTTAATTGAATTGATTTTTAAGAAATAGTTTTAGCTGTTGGATTTTTGCATTAACCTTGATGATATGGAAATAATTATTTCCAATAAAGGCAAGGAGAAATTGCTGTTCGCAGGGTACGCTTACTTAGTGCATACAACTGGGAAGCAATCTATCCGCTGGAGATGCACCAAACAAAAATTAGAAAAGGTACACAATTCATTTTTTAAAGATTTGTATGATATTTATGATACTTTTGGAATTATTATTATGGACCTTTCTAAATTGTTTTATTTTTATAAACATGTTTCTAAAGAGAAAAGGTCCTGATTTCATTACTAGAAATTGTAACATCACGAATTTACTTTAAATTATGATACTTATGAAAGCTTGTTTAAAAGTTTTTTATTCAATAATAATTTTGACGAAAAAAAAAAAAAGAATAACCAATTATTTCTGCGTATCCTTATTCATTCTTGTCACCTATAAAATTAGAAGTTTGAAATTTATATTCAATAATTTTCTATTTTTATTAAAATTTAATGTGTGTATATATATAGTATATATATATATATATATATATGTTTTATTAAGGCTGTTCTCAACTGCTCTGCTCAACAAACGCAAAACGTTTTGACACATTTACAAATTCATTTTTTAACGTAAAGATATAAAATTGGAAAGCCTGAGTATGGAAGCGATTTGTAATCGAACTGTGTTTTCCATTTTTTTATCCATAAATTACCTATAGAGTTATAAGCGATTTTGATCACGTCACAAACACGTTTTTCACCCCTTTTTTAGTGTTTATTCTTCTTTTGCGCGGAAATTCCATTCCAAACGCAGATATTTTTAATATTGCTATTATAAGTTATTTATATATATATATATATATATATATATATAACCATTAAATAAACATTACCGACCACCAAACAAATACTGTTAAATTATGAATAAAATGACTTTAAAAAATTGACAAAAATACAGTTTCCCCAACACACTTAATATAGATTCCAAAAACATAGTAAAATACAGCAGAAATTGAATAACAGAAATGGGATAATGGAAATTTGCAGAACTTAGACAGAATCACCGGGTCCCAAATGGCTAAAGTTCCACAAATAAAATGTGTGGTTTCATCTTCATATTAGCCATAAATTAGCTAAAGAATATGAATTTGGGACTACCACACACATAAAACAGAGAAATAAACAATTGAACTCAATTAAGTTCAAAATAAAACAAGATTAAAAAGGATTGAGGAAAAATAAAAAAAAACAAATTACCAAATTAAAATCCATACTGTCTTAGCATCAGGCATAAAAAATACAATCATTGGAGATCACCAGCACATGTTGCCAAAAAAGTTTTTTATATGATGGTGGACCAAGGTAAATAATATACAGCATAGCCAAGCGCCCTCACATTATATATAACCAGCACCCTCGATAGATAATTTACAATGAATTGCTCCATGTATTCAAATGAATCAGTGTGGTGCTGCCAACTATTGACTTATTAGTAAAATAAAAACTACTACATAATAAAAACTATTATATATAAGAACAAATGGTCCAGAATGTCCGGATATAGCACGCTCACCGAGTATTCGCTGTATCCCTAATTAAAACTAATATTTCGGTACATATGAAAAAATTCAATTACATTTTAATACGAATGGATAATTCTGCATTTTTTAAAGGGAAATTCTCCTAGTGCAATTCAACATAATTGAAAGTGCAGTATAAGTATATGCACTTTCAACACAGTCCAGCCATGTTGGCAAGTGTTAAACATTTTAATTTTCCTATCTGATCGGTCTTTAGTGGCCGAGAGGTGCTGCTCTCGAAGCTGGTAGACGGGAGGTACTGGGTTCGAACCCAATCGCGCCCGTCGGCCTAATCGTTTGGAGTTTTCGTGGTTTTTTTCTAATCGTGGATTTTCACGCGTAAATACGGGTTAGGTTCCCTTAGAAAGACCCCACGAAGGGCACTCGTCCCTTAGGGCCTATATCCCTCGTGTTGATAATTGGCCGTCATAAACACAACCAACTATCTGATCGGTCATCGGTGACATTCTAACGGGAAAAAAATCAATCCTTAATTGTGAACTCTTTTTACGCGAAATGCTATCAAACCGTTATTTACAAAAAGTAATATTCACCACTTATAATTGCAGAAAATCTACGATTATAAAAAATAAAAAAAAAAAATATTTTTTTTCTTTTTTTTTTCTTTCTTTTTTTTTTTTTTTAAGATAGGGTGCCGTCTGGCATAAAGCACATCTCCAGATCAGAGTTTAGTGTTTCTTTTTTTTTTTTTTTTTTTTTTTTTTAAAGATATGGTGCCGTCTGGCATAAAGCACATTTCCAGATCAGAGTTAAATAAATTTAAAATTTACAATTGTAATACCATATATACTAAGGTTTAAATTTATAAAGCAAAATGTAAGATAATTGTTTAAGTTAATTTCTTCCCTACCCATCTTTTATTACAAGCACTGTTTGAACTTTTGAGCTAACAGTTCTCGATATTGGCAAAATTCTGTAATTATTATATGAATTCCTATAAATGGAAGGTTTTAATTTAGGCAATATTTGTAGAAATGATGTAGATTGGGAAAATGTCTGATAATAAACAATTAAATTTAAAAATCAAAAAACCCGGCTGCGTAAAAAGCGAACTAATTAATTATTTCTCATCAATGTGAAACTATTTTTTCAATTCCTACTATTAGCTCACACTTTCGCGATATATATGTATCTTGTTCAAATTTTCAGTCGTTAATAAAATACTTATTATCCATCCAATCAAGCTCAAATAAACTTTTTTAAAACTTGTAGTCGATGACACTAGATGTTAATCCAGTTTTTTAATATTAATTCATTAAATAAATTAAATTAATTAATTTTCAATAATCAAGAGAGCCCTCATCTTGATCAATGTATTTTAAGACCGAGAGAACCTTCTTGATCAAGGCATTTTAAGCGCCACTCAAGAGGAAAGAATGGGAGAAAAATATTCTCTTATTGACCTAAGTAGGAATTGACTTTTATTATTATTATTATTATATTACTCGTTTATATTACTTACCTATTTTTTTATTTACTTGTATTGATGTCTTTTAAGTTGTGTTTAATTTTTAGTTCCTATCTATAAACACTGTTTTGATGAGGTCTATAGATGTCCATGATGGTTAGAGTTGCAGTAAAGTTAGAGATCCTACCTACACAACTTCCAGGTTGTATAATATTTTAACGGAGCTTCTGACTGTAAAATAGTCAATGAAACATCGTCTTCATTTTGAAAGATCTATCCAATGATATGCCACTCAATAAGATGCGTAAATATTTATTTCGTGTCTACCGCCAATTTGAATTTGTAAAAACAAAACCTAGCCAATAACCATTGGGCCGTTAAGACGAATTGGTAGAGACCTCATTCATTAAAATCCATCCAGCCGTTGGGATGTTTCGAGGGTATAAAGAAATCCACTTACACAGATGCGTGAAACACATAACCCTTCTTTTCAGTCGGGTAAAAAGAGGTGACCACAATTGGGGAGCAAGTGTAGAAATAAATCTGCTTCTGTATTTTTTTGCAACTTTGGACGAGAATGCCGTTGAAGGGTTGAAGGGAGGGGGGGGGGGGGGGGGTAGAAATACGAAAAAAAAAGAGAGATTTTAAATTGGATGGTAAAAGGAGAATAAAGGAGAAATTTTAATATATATATATATATATATATATATATCTTTTTTTTTTAACATCTTCCATTTTTTTCAATTCCTACTATTAGCTCACACTCTCCCTATATTTATTTATTTATATACTTATATATATTTATATATGTATCTTGTTCAAATTTTCAATCGTTAATAAAATACTCATTATTTATCCTATCAAGTTGAAATAATTTTTTTTAACTTGTACTGGATGACAATGGATGTTAATACAGTTTTTTCAAATATTAAATAATTAATTAAATTTTAATTAATTAGTTTTAGTTTTGCATGGGAAACAAAATGGCGGCCATTGGTTATTGAAGTTCAATGAAAGTATTTTCAGTAAGGGGTTACCATGGGGGGGGACCCTGTTCTGTCGCTAAATACCGCCAAGTTTGTCGCCAACTTGGCGATATATCACCAAATTTGGCGGCCAAAATGAGTCGCCAAAAGTGACGCCAACTTGGCGATATCTGTAATATTTCGCCCAATTCCCATAGAGTTCCATTGTAAACCTACTTGCTTATAGAAAATCAATAAATTGAGATATTTTAAAGCAACAAAAACTAATATTAGCTTGATTATATTAAATTTTTCTTTGATGGCCTAAGTAGGAATTGACTTTAAAAACAAAATTTTTATATTACTTGTTATAATGAGACCAGGTTTAAAGAGCTAACAGAAAAATAATAGATAAAATATTGAGATATATGTCTCATGAGTCCGAATCAAGGTATTACAAGGAGTAAAAAGTTTTTTTTTTTTTTTTTCCTCTTCCTGGCAGATAGGTTTCAGCATGTGGGGAAGCGGATGGCGGGTTTAAATAAAACTTCAGATTCTTTCAAATCGTTATATTCATAGATTATATATTATATATTCATGCTTACATATATATTTCTTTTAACTTTCAGCAATGATCATTGCAGAGATAGGAGGATACAATAAAATAAGAATAAATCAAACATTATTTATAGAGTCTGTAAACTCACTACATCAGTAGCTTATATTGTAACATTCAAAATATATGTATGAGCAATTTTACTTATATAAGTATGCTATAAATGTAGAGAGGTGAAAGAATCTATAAACTGCATTTTCTTATAAATTAGCCCTTGTACCTCCCCCTCCCCAACAGAAAATCCCACCCTCCTGACCAAATCTCAAGATTTTATGTCATATTTTATTCTTACGCCCCCCCCCCCTCTAAATCTACCCCTCCCTGGCATCAAAAAATAGGTAATGAAAAATCTTACCTTTTATTTATCTATATTTCATTACATCTTTGTATGCAAAGTTTACTCGTGCGCAAATGTCTAATCTATTAACTCTGCACCCCTCCCCCTTCCCGCCCGTCCCCTACTCGGTAAAAAACTGGGCCTTTTCCACTTTAGTGAATGTAAGCCCATTTTTTTTTCATGGTGATTTTATCCGGTGGAGCTTTTTACCATGGCGATTTTTTCCAGTGGCGATTTTTTCCGTGGCGATTTTTTCCGGTGGTGATTTTTTCCGTGGTGATTTTTTCCATGGTGATTTTTTCCATGGCGATTTTTTCCGGGATTCGGCTATCGCCTTGAAAAAATTGGCTTATAAAGGCAACTTTGACGACCACATTTGAAACTGATTTGCTTTTAAGAAAAAGTGCAAAACACTTTCATTAAACAGTGCATTCAGTTTCTTCGTTTCTTAATAAAAACATCTGTAACATTTTTGAATTTAAGAATAAAAATGACTTTATGAATGTGTCAGTAATTAAAAAAATTTGGATTTGTAAAATCGTAAGTAACCTGACATATTGTATTGTTTAAATTTGAAATAACGATTGATTTATTTTAGAAACGTCACTTTTTAAAAATTTCAGTGAAGTGGGAGACAGTCGAAGAGATGAAGGGACAGACCTTCCATTATCTATTTTGTATTTTCACATAGGGGGTGGGGGGGAGAGAGGATGCCCTTTGGAGTTTGTCGTAATCATAGACTTCTTATCTTTACTCTGAGGTCGTAATCGGATCAAGTTTCCATGAAACAAATGTTTAACTGTCATGTACAGTAAATTCAAGATGTGCAAACAGTATTGTGGGCTGCTTCAACGTTAGTGTCAGATGCCTTTGGTTTCAACCCCGCCCCCTAACCATAAATTTCTTATAGTGACAATTGTATAAAGAAAGAAAGCTTTAGGGATATAAGGTAAACCCGATTTGTTGTTGAAGCGGTATGGGATAATTTCGACAAAGCGAAAAAGCGAGGAACGCACAATGGAGCAATTTTCGACAGGTCTGATAAAGAGGGAGAGGAAAAAAGCTTTATAGATGAAATTTTGCTATTTTTGTTTCCAATCTAGAAGGGAAATTTAGGGGTAGAGGGCAAGGTCTGACATGAAAAAAGAAAAATGGAAATTTGATGTTGTATTACATAAATTTTTTAAAGGGAAATACTGAGTGAAAAAATTATGCCCAGAATGCCCAGCTTCATTTTAGGTTGGACAAGAAGTGGGGAAAAAGGAGACCGGCTAACTGCGCCGATGCCGACCCTTCTTTGCCTCCCCCTGTATGAACTGCGCTCGGCGTCACGTTGGACCGGATATCATTATCAACCCCCTCTCTTATACTTATGGGCACGAAGTGACAGCTTTTTTTTTTTTGTTACTCTTTTCTGTTGGCGTTGATTCGCTAAATTGGGCGCTTTATCGATAATTTCGGCTATCAATAATGCTTTTCTTAAACTCGCAAAAAACTTATACACATATATTTTATAAATGAGTATAATATTTTTTTTTTTTTTTTTGTTAATAATAACTATTAAATCACAGAAAAATCGACACTATAAAAATGTATATTCCGCTAATATAATATGCACAAATTGAAAAAAAAAGGGGGAAATAAATAGAAGTATGATGATAAAAAAATCCATATATATAACCATGATAGAACATTACAAATCATCATCAAGTTCAAATATTTACACAAGAAATTTAAACGTTGAAGAATTTTTTTTAATTGCTTTAGAAGAGAAAATTTTATGAAGAAATAAAACTTGTTACCTGATAATGCCATTTTTTTCTCCAAGCATATTATTTTTCGTTCAATAATATAATATTTGACTTGGGCCAATTATGTATGGAAACAAATATTTTTGTAAGGTTTAAACTAATATCTCATTTACTCTGCCTTTAGATGTTTCATTCTAAGATTCTTCAAGAACCTTAAACATTATTAACATTTATATACAGATATTTACAGATATTTCATAATTCAATTAATATGCTAGAAATAAATTTCACTTTAATATTATTCTCTGTAGTATTTTGAAAGAAAGATGCTGAGGGAAAAAAACAACATTCTAAATGGAAGAATATTCTTGCTGCTGAAATGAGGGTTATGATTATCTGTTACAGGTTATCTCGCGATTTATTTCGGACGCCAATATTTTGCCAAAAATTTTCTCACCAGAGAATAAACATTTATTTTATATTACTACCTATAGTTCTTGCAAAAATGAATACATTTTTAATCTTTTTTTTTTTATTATTATTTAATCATTCAATAGATTTTCGATTAAAATAAATAAAATATTTCGTTTTAAACATCATTAGCGCAAAATAAGGTAAGGGAGGAGGGGATTCTACGTCAAATTCCTCCAAGATTATAAACTAATAGCATGCATACAGAACTCATTGTGTTAAATAAATACATTATATGTAAAACCAACGTAAAGAAAAGCATAAACAGCCAAAATTTTTAGCATACAACTGTTTCGTGGCTCCATAATGAGAGCCTTTATTAGAAAAGAAACATTTTTTTAAAGAAAGAAAAAGAATGCAGCAATAGCAGCAAAGTTGTAATGTTACTGCTACTACTGTTTCTCTGGCTGTCTTTTCTGCACAAAATGCTCAATTTATATAATGGATGTTTGTGCTTTTCGTTAGTCTTTGGAATGGATCATTTTCTTCTGATGGACTGATGGCTTCCATTATTATGAAACAACCATTATAAATGAAGTGTTAGGTGAAGATGAAAGAGCAGTTGTAAAAAGTTAGAAGTCCGATTTTCTGGACAGAATGGGAAAGAAAAATAGCCGTAATTAAAAAAAAAAAAAAAAAAAAAAAAAAAAAAAAAAATGTATATGGGCATTCCCCCCCCCCCCCCATTCTGACCAGAAAATCAGAGTTCTAACTTTTTACGGCTGCTCTTTCATCTTCACCTAACACTTCCTTTATAATGGCTGTTTCATAATAATGGAAGCCATCAGCCCATCAGAAGAAAATAACTCGGTTAAGGCGGAAACTTGGTTAAGCGGGACTCGGATAATCGGGACTCTACTGAGTATTTCATTTAAAAAATGGTCCTTAGAATATTTTTGTTGGTGTTCAGAGGAGGGGTCATGATCCCCGTGACCTCCCCCTTGGACGCGTCATTGTAGATTGCATAGTTCAGTATTACATATATTATGATTACATATTTTAAATTTAAAAATAAGTCGGCTATTCGAAAATTAGTAAAATTCTCTTTGTAAATATACTTTCCGGAAGAGAAGGGGGGGGGGCAAAATCCATGTTTGCCCCGGGTGCAAAAAAGGCTAGTTTCGGTCCTGTTTAAAAGGTGGCTTGATAAAGCAGCATTGAAACGATGCAAAGTTAAAAAACAAAAGAAAATCACAACATATTTTGTAAAAAGATGAAGTGTCGTACGTGTCTATCTAATAAAGTGCCCGGAATTACGCAATTGACAAAATAAGTAAGTTGACTCTGTTTATTATTTTCATAAAGAACATGCTTTTTTAACACTATTTCTACCCACATCCAATAACGCCTTTCAAAGTTTTGATTTTTATTTATTTTCCTTTTAATTTTTAAAGATAATAAGTATTAAAACAACTCTTCAATGTACTAAAAATGATTCGGAATTGTTTGATCTAAAACTTACAAATAAAATATTAATCATAAATCAAAATATGTTAAAAGTTGTCATTTGACATCGGTCAAAATAGTGTTAGCGATAAATTTTCCACATTTAAAAGGACTTTGAGGAATTTTAAGGGCTTTCGGTTAAGCCGATTTTCGGATAACCGGGTTTCTACTGCATATATATATAAAATGTTATTTTTAAAAGTTACAGAAATTTAATTTTTTTTACGGGATTTAAATACTATATATATTTAGTAAAACTTTCTTCGTGTACTAATAATTAAACAATAAAAGTTTCATTTTTATACAAATAAAACTTACCGAGTTATGATAACTTTAATTTTATGTATTTTCAGCATTTTTTGTCATTGAAAAAGGAAAAACACTTTTTATCCAAATGTTACAAGTCAAAATAAAATTTTCTTAACAATGGGGTGTTTTTTTTTAAATTAACATTAGATATTTCTTGAAATACCTTGAAAGAGCTAACAAAATTTGGGACGGCAGTTTGCACCGCGCTATTTAAATGAGGAGTCCCCTTCTTTCGTAGTAAATATTAGTAAGTATCCTGTAGTAATATTTTATTTGTATTCATTACGTTGAATATCTCATAAGATATAATGCTGCTAGATGAATACAGACCTTAACTATTGTGATTATTATCGCCAAGATTTACCATGGCCGAATTTGCATCCAGAAGACTTTTTTGGGAAAAATAACTCTTTAAGGCAACCCTCAATAAAATGATGGATTGCTTATCTCACCCCCTTCGAGCGCAGTCATACAGAAGGGGCCGAAGCTGTAGCCGCAATTTATGATCTCCTCCCACCGTAGGCGCAATTGATGTACACCCGGGGAAAAAATGGAAATTTAATGTTTTTATCGGAATGTGCTAGGTCGGGCGCCCCCTCCTGGCTACGGGCCTGAATTGTTTGCATAATTTTATACACTTTTCGATGGTACAATAAAGAAAATGGCACAAACATCGCTATTACAGCGCCCCCCCCCCCCTTTCCATCAGATTTTTTTCAAATTAAGGGAAGACTTGCTTGCCATAGCCAGAAACATACACAAAAAATTTGGTTCAATTCTATGCATAACTTCATACACTTTTTGATGGTACAATATTTCAAAATCGCACAAAAATCGCTATTACAGCGTCCCCTTCAGGCGATTTTTTTCCAAATTCAGGAGGACTTGCTTGCCATAGCCAAACACTTAAAAAAAAAAAAAAAAAAAAAAAAAAAAATTGGTTTAATTCTTTGCATAACTACATTACACTTTTTGATAATACAATGGGACAGATACACGGACTTACGGACATACGGGCAGACAGACATTTTCTATAAACATGTTTTTTGCGCATCCCATACTGCATCACACATGCGCATCCCACACTGGGAGATGACAGGAAACATGTCGCACAACATTTGGTAGAAAAAACCGGTCGAAACAAAGAAGAAAGTTAATTGAAACCTATTTTAAACCAGTTTTTCTCCTGAATTCAAGAGACATGTTTTACATGACGCCTAAGACATGTAAATCCAAGTCGAAAACAAAATTCGATTACAATAATTTCTTCTATTGAAGATAGAAGAAAGTAAACAGTTAGTTCTATGACCTAGCCATATTCAAATATTCAAAATTTACAGAGGAGGATTTAGATTAGCTAAGTACATAAGTAATAATAAATTTCTATTTATTATTATTGCAAAATAACACAGAAGAAAATACCGTAACCCGTGTGTAAGTCGACTCGTGTATAAGTCGATGCCCCCAATTATTAAGCAAAATTTTGAAAAAAAAACTGAATTTTCATGTATAACTCGAACCACATTTCTGGTAGTAGGTTGAAAAATGATTTGTAATCGAGGATAAAAAAAAAAAACTAATACATTTTCATTAAATTGCTAAACTTGCGTTTCTAATCAGACTTTTTTAAAAAATTCAATCTTTTAAAACTGTATACAGTCGGACCTCGTTATCCCGACACCCGGTTTTTCACGTCACTCTGCTTATCAAGTCAGTTTGCCAAAGTCACGATTTTCTGTATATGATTTTAATGTAAATAAACTCTGGTTTTTTCGTCGTTGAATAATTTTCAACTCTGTTTATCCCAACAGTTTAAGAAAATTTCCTATTTTTTAAAATCCATCTCAAGCACGTAAATTAAGCGGCAAGAAATGTCTTAGCCAAACTTTTCACAAAAGTGTTTAAAATACCCATTGAGATAAATGAGAAATGTTACTTCAATCATTTATCTGAATAAATAAGCCCATACACTATGAATGACAGACTTAAGCTCCAGATAGACGCATCAATCTACTCGCGGACTTTTTGTTCTGGTCAGGCGGCGCTTTTTTGTGATTACACGGCGCTTTAACCGAAGCATTTCATTGCATTGAAACAGTAAAAAATTATCTAACATCCATTTCTGAAACAACGAATATTGATTACAATTCATTGTATAATATTGAAAAAAGAATTGTAGGAAGCACATCTAGTGATAAGCAAACTTTAATTCATTAAAAATTCATATACCATTAAAAAAACAAGTCATCATAATTCTTTTCAATTTTGTTTTTGTGTTTATTCTGTTTAATAATAATAATGTTTCATCGCTCAAAACTGTAAGAACAGTTGTGAATTTGAAATTATCTTAAATTAATTAATAGTACCTACAGTTTTTTATAAACATATTTTCCCCAACTCCGGTTACCGCGACACTCCGCTTATGACGACATTTTTTCTGGTCATTAGAATGTCGGGATAACGAGGTTCGACTGTAATTATGTAAAATCGAAGAAGCTTAAACTATTTTGAAATCTATTCACATCAATTTAATAATACTTAAGAAGAAAAAATCTATTCAAGCTTCATTTACAAAGGTAAAAAACTTCTAATATAGAATTTCTTTGCATTGTAGGGCTTAGTTGAGATATCTAGAAGCATTCTCAAGTTGAACTCTTTTTAAAAAGGGGATTAAAATGCTGAAAAGAATGCCCCTGTATTGAAAGGAATTCTATCCCAAGAGTAAATGGGTATTGAACAATGACAGGGACATTATTGTTGAGGGGTTTTTTTTGTGTGCGTGTGTGTCAATCACAGGGAAATGACCATTGTCAGCTTTTAGCTCTCTCCCCAACCTAGACCCATATGTGATTAGTTAAAAGACTTGCCCATTCGTGATTATATGCGATTCTTCTTCTTCTTATTTTTTTTTACTAACTCGTGTATAAGTCGACACCCCCATTTTCAACTCCTGGATTTTGTCTAAAATTCTTCGACTTATACACCAGTATATACGGTACAGTCGTCCCCGTTTAAATGAAGACGGTTTCAGAAATAATATTCGATTAAGCGGCGTATTTGATTAAACGGGGATTCATAACTGAAATATTTAATGCGCAGTAAAAAGGCAAAATAATCATCTACGCTACATTTAATTAACAGCATAATAAATCATTAATAAAATAACGTAATTTTAAATAAATACAAATGCTAATATAAAATAAATACGTATTAATTTAATGTCGGTGCATACATTTATATGGTTTACATCACACTTAATGCAGCTCGTTTGAATTTGACCAAAACTTTGCTACTTCTAATTTTCGTTACTTATACTGCCTTAAAAAAATCGTTTGAAGTGGTTTCTTTAAGTGGAATTTTAAAGAAGTAAATATCGAGTTATTTTTCGAATGAGTGCAAAATATCTTAACTACCATCTCGAGTCTCGAAGTGAAGGCACATTGCCATTAATTAAGCCTGGTTAACAGCAAGAAGTTATGACAGGAAGATCAAGGTGGGGAAATCATTTGACCTGTCCATTATACTCCTGCCGGCCTAAATCATTGCAGGAAGAACTGAAAATTTGTTTTCAGCGTAAAGGAACCGAAAATGACAAAAGGTGGAAGGAAATTTCAGCTGAAACGTGCTTTCCGCGCCTATTTTCAAACATCAGTCACACAGGTGTTATTCGATTAAGCGGGGACGTTCGTAAAATGTATTTGGAATAGGCGAAGAAAAATAAGACAGAACCAATAGGAATAAATTTGGTTCCGGAGGATTCTATTCGAATAAGCGGGTTATTCGATTATCCGTGACCCGATTAAGTGTGTGTGTGTGGGGGGGGGGGGGGGGGCTGTATTGCATTCGTGAAAATTTTCGACTTCCGGTTTTCGATATATTTATACGTTTTAGAAGGTCCTGAACATGATTTGATGATTTTTAGAAAATGTTTGTCAGTAATTCTGTCTCTCACTCTGTGAGTCTGGTCAGTATATGAGACAAATTTTGTGGGCGCTCTATCTCAAAAACTAATTTACGGAATTTAATAAAACTTTGGATTCAGTTAGACCTTGATATGAACCGGTGCTGATTTGTGTTTGGCGCATATCGCCTAACAGGTGGCGTTGCCGTGGTACTTTTTGGACGATCTCCACAATAGCTCAATCTCAAGAACTAATGCTTTTCATCAAACTTTAAATTCAGTTAGAAGTTGATGTAAGCTGTTAATGATTAGCTTTTAGTGTAAATCGCACAGCATGTGGCGCTGCTTTGCTGAATGCTTCCCGATTTTCGCAAAAACTAATGCACTGCACGCAATTTAATCAAACTTAATATTCTGTTGCATTATCAAGATAATTATTAGACTTGGGTGTGTATTGAAGTACAGGTGTTGATTTTATACTCTTTGGTTTGGAAATTTTGGTTACGGATATCTAAGACGGTGGGTTGTTAAATGCATTTAATTCAATCGATACTTATATCTCCTTGTTAAATTCATTTAATTCAATCGATACTTATATCTCCTTGTGAAATGCATTTAATTCTTATTCTCAGGGGACAGTGATGAGCACAGCGTTACTCCTCATTTTGATAATGATCGGTACTGGCAATCAGACAAAATCTTATCTTTAGCCCCTTTATGCTACTTCTACAGCTTAGCTGTTTGCACTGTTTCAGTAAGGCTGCGTACGAACGCGTATTTTGCCTACTTTTCTAGTTTTCTTGGAAAATCTTTTATTCTGAACTCATCTGCGGTTTATTATTTATTAACAAAAGAATGAGGGGAATCAACAATGGGTCATGAGATAAGGAGTTCGACTCTACTTGAAGGAAAGGTTCCTCTTTTGCCGGACATCATTCCCTTTCTTGCTAAAGTCGTTAAAAATCAAAGACACCGCGTGGCCACAACAAAGGAAGGAAGCTTAATTTTATTGCGTCTATGAAAGTTTACCTTCTTCACGCTTCAATTTCTTTGGTTTATCTTCCGCCTCTGTCAAATGGGGAAAGTAAGCTTCTGCCCCAGAAAAGGCTCGCTGATTGACTAATGCATGCCTCTCTGGTTTCACTCCCCCTATTCGAAGCAAAACACCCAATTTGAGAAGTCGACGCATTCACAATGGACTTCATCAGGTACCGGGGGAAAACAATTTAGCAGCGCCGGGCAAAGGTCAAACCAAACAATGACAATCTCATTCCTAATGTTCCCCATACACCATACAGCCCCGAATGGCTTGGTGTCTATCTCACCAAAGGGGTTGCAGAAGTGGGGGAAGGAAGAGATAATAATAGCCTACTGACTTGTAATTGAGAGAGGTTTCCATATTGATGCCTTTGGCTTCTTCCTGAAAAGTAATCTGTGATGCAATCACCCAGATGGAGGATTAAAATGAAGAAATATATATATATATATATATTTTTTTTTTTTGCTTGTTAGACACCCCTCCCACTGATTCTTCATTCCGGCGAGCATCAATTCCTCAAGTGGGGGAAAGGGTGTTTTGCCGTTCCTCAAAAGGGGGAAAACTAACGAAGAACTAACGAATAGGGCGGGTCAAAATTGGGAGGGAAGCAGTAGTCCAGGGACGCCTTTCAGGGTATGAAGCTTGGGGAAGTAAAATTTGGGAGGGTCGCAGTCTCCCCATTTGAAGGAGGTGGAAAATAGTGGGTTCCTCTCTACCCCGAACTTGACCAGAGGAAATGGAAAGCCATTTCCTGGAAAAGATTGGCCCCAAAGTGTCCCCTGACTTTTTTTTTTTTTTTTTTTTTTTTTTTTTTTTTTTTTTTTCGGAAGAGCCATGCAACTAAATGCAAATAATAATAATAACAATTATAAAAATTAATTCTTTGTTAGGCTATTTGTAGAAGACTGCAAAATACAATAAAAAAACATAAACCACAGGTTTTAATGCAAACAGCTATTAATGATATATTTAAAAATATAAAAACCAATAAATTAATGTTGTAAAAAGTTCTTTCTTCATACGTTTAAATTCATAATTTATTAAGCGGTAACAATATTTAAGCAGTAACAATCTAAATTTGCCCAAACTATGAAATAAATTTGCATGGAATTTTTATTGTACTTCTTATTTTTATTTAAAATTGATATTAAAAGTCAAATTGTGGTGGGGGGGGGGGGGGGAGCGAATATTTTTTGGCATTTCTCGCTTGCATTTTAATGTGTTTTATTTTTATTTTATTTTTTTTTTTTTTTGTCTTAGAATAGCTGAGATTGATCTTTTGTGTTGAAATACTTTTTACTTTCGGAACCGGTACTGAAAGTGAAAGTAACTTTATAAAAATATCAACAACCAAAATGGAAAAAGTAAACACTAACCCAGTTAGAATTGAACCTCAGCTATTTGAAGCAAATAAAAGGAATAAAAATCATTTAAAACTATTAATATGCAAGCAAGAAATTTTAAAAAGAACTTTCCAGTAAGCTTAACATTAGCATTCCAGTTTTTTCATAGGAAAGTTGTCTATATATTTATTGTTCGCATTTTAATTGTTATTATATTATTTTATTTTTTATTTATTTTTATTTATTTATTTATAAAGTCGATAACTTTTATTGTACATTTGTACTTTTTGGATTTTAATAACTTTTTTTGCGTTAATATTAATATATATATAATTAATATTAATATATATATATATATTGCGGATATTTTCATTTTTGGTACTGGTCAGAACCGGCTCAGAAAGGGAAATTTCCTTCAAATAAAAAATTATAATCAAAAATAGTACAAACGCACAATAAAGTTATCGACCCCAGGTACCCTATGAAAAAAAAAAGTCATTAAAAAAAAAAAAAAAAAAAAAATTAAATGCCAGCGAGAAATCTGTCAATAAGGCTTCTATAGGATTAGCATTAGCTTCAGCGTATCCTTGCTTGACTAGTGTAGGCTCCATTCACTAGAAACTGGATCGCAAATGTTATAAATCTAGGAGAAATATTTACAAATTTCTCGCTTGTATTTTAATAATTTTGAATTATTCTTTTTTTCTCTTTTTTTTGTGTGTGTGTGTTTGTATTTTTATTACAGTTTTTTTTTTAAATACGAGGATAGATTCACTTTCGGTACTGGTTCCAAAAGTGAAAGTATCCACATATATAAAACTGTAACAAACCCGAAAAGTACAAACGGACAACATTAGATATCGACCTCAAGTACCAAATGAAAAAGAAAATATTTAAAAGTATTAAAATACAAGCGAAGTAATTTCAAGAACGCTCCCATAGGTTTAACATTAGCTTGCGAGTGTCTTAGCGAGACTAGTGTACTCTCTTAATTTATATCACAGTGACATTAAACGCCTCAATTGTAATACCCTTGCATGCCTGTAATTCCCTTTCGTATTTCTCGTATGCAATATTTAACTTTGAGGTATAAAAGACTAATTAATGCATTTATCATCTAATCGATACAAATTTTCTTAAGTTTGTGACTGTTTTCTTCCAAATTTGTAAACAACAAGTCTAAAGTTTGTAAAATTTGTTTAATATGACTTTTGCCCACAGTTTACTTAATTTTGAAACTATACTTTACACAGTAATAATTCTGATTTTCTTAAAAAAATATATTAATGATTATTTTTTATACGCGTGGATTTTCTTGTGTAACGTTATTAGGCTTAAATATGCACAAACACATGCTACTAAAAAAAAGATTTACATACATATATAGTTAATGTTTAATTATTTTTTTTAACCAATCTCTTTAATTTATTAGCTTACTTTTTCATTTTCGAGAAAAAAGCTGAATTAGTGGTAAAATGAAAAAAATAAGCTTGAAATCCTCTGAACTCTAAAATTAAAAATTCTATTTCAAACTTACTACTACTAATAATAAATATAAAAATAGAAATCTTTAATTAATCCCTTCGCGAAAAGCGTATTTTACAGAATTGTTATCACCGGATTATTTTTAAAACAGAAATGTTTGCCTAGATGTGTCGGGACACCCCCGCCCCCCTCCTCATTAAATAAAGAAAATTTTTCAATAAAAACTTTCGTCAGCAAGGGGTTAAATCTGAACATTATTATCACAATAGCAATTATAAAAATTAATTCTGAAAAAAATGCACAGTTTTTGTTATGTTCGAATCAGAGCCGTAGCAAGGATGGATCGAGTGATGACCCCGCACCAGGCGCCGTCAATTAAGGCAGGCACGGACAGGTTTCATCGGTGCCAACAGTCATTACTGATGCACCGTGTGATTCTGAGTTAAATTCATGCATAATATATTGAACATTCAGTTTAGTGCAGTTAATTCTAAAGATTATTGTAGAATTGATTTTAGGCTCAATTTCGTCGATTTTAGTAAAAAAAAAAAAAAAAAAAGAAAAAAAAAGAAAAGAAAAGAAAAGAAAAAGAAAGAAAAGGTCTATCAGAGTGCAAGTTCAGAGCACCGTACGAAGCATCAGAAAGATTAATCAGTAAATCAATACTGATAGCGGCAATGAAGAATGTCCGCGCCTACCCACTGACGGCGCCTGGTGCAGAGCACCTGCGGCTTTGAGTTAAACATAACAACAACAAAAAGAAAAAACTATTCATTTTTCAAAAAAAAAAAAAAAAATCACAGTTAATTTTCATAATAATTTTGATAATATTTTTAGATTTAATTAATGATTTCTATATATGATAGGCGTGCCAGTAATGGACACCTTTAAGGAATTCCTTTAATTATTTTAATTAATAGTTATAATTATTACTTTCGAGTTTTTACAATATTATATTAATCTATCAACAGTATTTAACCATTCTCACTGTCTCATTTCCCAATAAGAATCCACATTTAATTGTACATAACGGAAATATATATCAAAACACGTAAAATGACAGTAATGGACACCCTTTGTTCCAGTAATGGACACCCCAAAAAAAGTAATAAAAATATAATTTTTTTGTGACTGCATTTAGAACCATAATTTAATGAAAGCATTTTAATGAAATAAAATAGTTATTTTTAAATAAATTCAACAATTAGGATATCAGTAATTAATAAAATATTTGTGATACCCATTCAATTTTTGTGTATTAGTGTATAATTTCGTCTCACTATTTTTAAAAATTAAACTTCCAGGGACTACTTGATATATTATTTGTAATAATTAATAGTAGTACAAATATGGAAGAAATTATGCTATGAGTTTTATTTTAAATACTAAATAAAATAAAACTGTAGAACTGATGTTTGAGTTCACTGATCTGCAGATTTACCAGTTTCATGATTACTGTAACTTTCATCAATATTACTTTTTTCTTTCTTTCTATATTTTGCCTGAGATGAATAAGCAAACCTTTAAGACAAAAAACTAGATCTTTAACAACTTCTGTAGTTTAATTGTTTTTATTTAAATGGTTAGGGATCAAGCTCTATGAACTCCCTCTTTGACTGTGCTCTTGAACAATATTTTCTGCTTTCTGACCGGTTTGATTGCCAAATTATAAAATACGAGTATGCAAGGAAGAGATATATATATTAAAAAAAAAAAAAAAAAAAAAAAAAAAAAAAAAAAAAAAAGAATAAAATATTAAAATTTTATTAACCACATAAAATAACTTCAAAACAGCTATTTGTAAAAGTTTCGGTATTATTACATTTTGGTAAGTGTAATTTAAAAATTAAATTTGATTATTTAGGTTTTCAGTTAAGTTAAAATATTTTATACACTATAAACATTGCTGAAATTGCATTTTTAGCAATGCCTATACATGGAGTGTCCATTACTGGAAAATGACTAATTAAGCATCCCAGTAATCCACCCCCCCCCCTTAAAACCTTAAAAATAAATGAAATTTTATAAATGGCTATTAATATATAAAATTCAAAGTTTTCTATTACTACCAAAACAAAAAGCTGCAAATTTTCCAAAAAAATAAAGAATATACGAGTTTATTAAATAAAAACTCTTAGCATATTCATTGAGATTTTCACTGAAAAACAGTGGAACTTCGAAATATTATTTTCTGCCTCCGGATTGGTTTGATTAAGAGTGTGAACATTAATAAAATATTAAAAAATAAGCGAGGGGGAGTTATGAAAAAAAATAATGAAAGCTAAATTTTTATTGGTTATATTTTTATAGAGTTGTCCATTACTAGAACATCTTTCCTATATATTAATTGCTATTATTAATTATACTAAGCTTGAAATGGAATTTTTAATTTTAATAATCACATGATTTCTGCCTTAATTTTCTCCTTTTATCACTAATTGAGTTTTTCTTTTTTAACTGAAAGAAAGTTAATAAATTAAAAAAAATGGTAAATCAGTAAAGAAAGAAAATCTACCAGTAACTATATAAATCTGTAAAAAATTCACTTTGAAAACTGTAAAAAATAACCACTAATAATACCTGTAAATTCAGTTTGAAAATTGTTTTAAAAATAGACATTTCGGAAATTTTTTCAAAGAATTTTGTGGAAAATCATATGTTTTAAGGTAAAAAAAAATAAAATTGTAGTATCCTTTAAAAGACTTCCTGAACAGATCATTGTTTACCCATAATATTTTCCATGTTAACCCATTGGGGTCGAGCGTCCGGTATACGTGCCACTAAATCCTTTATGCCCCGACGATACTTTAAAGTACAATTAAAATAACTTGGTATAAAATTAATTTAATACATCGATTAGTACTAATACAGTTTAGAATGAGTTATAGACACTTTATTTTGTTCCAAAAGCATGATTGGTTGCACAAAATAAAAATATGTTTGAAAGGATGGTTTCTTTTTCATCTTCATCTGTTCAGCTTTCTTGACGTTTGAACACTGTGGGTGAAAAAGTTTCAATTTGGAAATATTTTCTATTGCAAGCGCATTATATTTGTTCCTATATATCCTAATATATTATAAAATACTAAAAAAATATATATTAATTAAAAGAATTGAGTGGAGTTATAAATATTGCAAAAAATAATTATAATTTCAGATTTAATTAATTAATTTTAATTGGTAAAATCCTGTTTAAAATTTATTAAATGATTGTGTAAATATTCTAATGTAGTTTTTTTAAAAATCACGGAACATGCTTTAGAAGTTTAAATTTTGTATGAATTCATAATTTAGGACACAAAGGATGAAGGCGCTCAGAATCCTTCATTATTCTCACAGTTTTATTGTAAAGTTTTACCTTAATTCAGAGCATTTTCGCGATTCAACTACAGAAAATTTTCTGTTTTGAAAAACAGGTGGTAAAAAATAAAAAAATAAGCAAAGTGATCTTGTCACGAAGGGGTTAATGTTTTCATGTGGTCAGTGCGAACATGATAAAAATATAAAGAAGAGTGTCAAAATGCAGTTATTAAAAATTAAATATATTTTTTATGAATGACATTTCAATTTTTCCAAGTGGAAAATATCCCTTCGAAAAATAATCGCTTTCTTTTCCTAAAACTGTAAAATGTAATCCACATTTCATATTTAAATTGAAAACATATTTTTTGTATGCCCTTGATAATGATTTTTAAGTTATAAAATGTCTAAATATTACAAGAAACACATTATAAGCTATTAAAATGTTTAAAAATATAACTGAAAAGAACATTAATTTGCAATTGTTTTTCCTTTTTAAAAATATTATAAATAAATATTTAATGAAAAGTTATTTTCTTTTTTGGAAAATAAAAAGTTGGTATTTGGCCTTAAATTTTATCCGGGATCAGATATCCTCATTATCCTCTATTCAGAAGTTTTACTATATTTGAATATTAAAGAATATAGATTTGTTCATTTTTCTACATAAAAGTTAAAATTGATATTAGACATGTAATTGTAGATTACTTTTTATAATTGCATTAAACAAGTTGGAAATTGCTCGTCAAACGTGGCAAATGAGGTGCGTTCGTACTTATAACTAGTTTTATAATTATTTTTTGCACCCCATATTGTACTGAATGTATAATTTTTTGCACTTCATAAAGTGCATAGTCTGATACATCATTAAAATGCACTTCCAATAATTTTTTCCCATTCCCGTAATGTAACGGAAAACTTTTGACTGTCCTGTAATTAAACTATACATCCGATTTTCCTAAAATTTGAAATAGCTCAACAAAATTTTGCAACAACTATATCTTTAAAATTTCAGACCATTCGGAAGGCTGTAATATCATTAAAATGCACTTGCAATAATTTTCCCCATTGGCCGTAATGTAAAGAAAAACTTTTGACTGTCCCTGTAATTAAACTATACATCCGATTTTCATAAAATTTGAAATGGCTCGACAAAATTTTGCAACAATCATATATTTGAAATTTCAGACCATTCGGTTGGGTAGTTTTTGCTCTGTTACATGCGGACAGACGGACGGACTGAACGACGACTATAGGTGCTACGTATTTATATAATTACGAACGCACCTAAAAATGAATTCATTTCCGTTCATTTCGGGTGCGGATGCGTGTCGACGCCGGGTATAAAACCTTGCAGGGATTTATTAAACGATCCGAAAGTGACCGCTATTCAGAGGTTTTACTATATTTGAATATTAAACAAGAAAGAAAAAAAAATATGCGTTAAGCATAGATTATGAAACACTTTCCAACACATTAAGAATAATGTAACAAAACTGCACTGTTTAAAATATTACATCTAAATCAACCATAAGGAAACGCATAACAGATTTCAAAACCCCATCCACAATCGGAAAATGATCGGAATTTTTTCAGCAGCCCTTGTATATGATATAGAGATTTGCATTCCAAAATTTAGTTCACTTAAGAAATGCATCTACTTCAGTTGAAAATTCACTTTCAGCAATTTACTCTAATAAGGTAAATGGTACGTGAATACTTTTGTGCAGCCCTGTATAGGATGTATAGAAATTATATATAACGTGCAGCATACAAAAGATTAATTAAATTGAAAAGCGCATACCGAATTTTAAAACGTACACTCCAGCCATTATTACTCAAAGACAGTATTGTAAACAATTTCTTTTGTATGTCCCTGTAAATGAATAAAAAATAGCATGAATGCCCTGTTCTAACGGGATCGTAGTGAAATTCAGTGATTTATATCAGTTTCAATCCATTTGAAATAGCGTCATGTCATTAAAATATCCTGCAAACGATTCCCCCCCCCCCCCTCCCTATACCATAATGTAATGGAATATTTTTGAGCAGGCCCCGATCGCGACTAATTGGGACCCTGGTCAAAGGTAAAATAGGGGGGCCCATTCGAATCGTTGCAACATTATTCAAATAGAACTGATGGTCAGTCGTATGTGTAATGCATGAATAATATTTTTGTACCTTGGATTTTAAATAGTACTTTAAGATGAATTTAATAACTTCAACTTATGTAAAAGTTGGAATTGGAAAAAAAAGTAAATATTTTATAATTTAATATATGGATTTGGGGGCCCCTGGGCAAAGTCCCGATTTGCCCATGCGATAATAAGGGCCTGCTTTTGAGCGCCCCTGTAAATGAACTATTAGTCCTACATACTTCATATACAATACGAAATAGGCTTTGGTGACCCTAAATTACCTTTATCAATTGCATGAAAATCCGAGTATATTTACGGGAGTTAGAGTGTGAACAGATGGACAGACAAATCGAATGCATAAACACTTTTCAACTTTGTTGGAAAGTGTTAAAAATGCAGATATGAACCAAAGTTTTTTTCATTTTGCAATAAAGGTATGGAATCTCAAGAAGTGCTATCAAAATCAAACGAGAGCTAACAAGTTCTTATAAACAAAAATGACCACCATTTTAATTTTATTTTTAATTAAGCGTTTTATTTTTTTCATAAGTTATATCAACTAAGAAATTCCTAATTATAAAATCTTATCACATACCATCTTTAAATACAGATTTGGGTTAATTTCGTTATACGAACTTGTTATTTAATATTGTCCTATGCTGTTTGACAACATCTTTCTTTCAAGGACAAACAGCTCGTAGTTTAAACTTTGCTTTGTCCCTCAGTGACAAACAGGAACACCATCCACCAAAACCCCGTCAAACTGTTTCCTCCTTTCCCCTTACTGGTGGGCGTGCTTAAGACTGGCGCGGGGAGAGCCCTAGATGTCTGGCCCTTAGTTTCGTAAGCTATTTTTCCCCCACTTGAGGAATTGATGCTCGCCCGGGGGAAAAATAGCTTACGAAACTAAGGGCAAGACATCTAGGGCTCTCCCCGCGCCAGTCTTAAGCACGCCCACCAGTAAGGGGAAAGGGGGAAACCATAGACTTTGACGGCGTTTTGGTGGATGGTGTTCCTGTTTGTCACTGAGGGACAAAGCAAAGTTTAAACTACGAGCTGTTTGTCCTTGAAAGAAAGATGTTGTCAAACGGCGAATCTAGGAAAAAAGGTGACCGGAAAAACGTGACAGAAAAAACAAGACCGGAAAAAACGGGACCGGGAAAACGGGACAAGGAAAAAAGGTGACCGGAAAAAACGGGGCAAGGAAAAAACGGGACCGGAAAAAACGTGACAAGGAAAAAAGGTGACCGGAAAAAAACGTGACAAGGAAGTGTTAAATATTGAACTTGTCCATAAATAAATGCTAAAAACTAAAGTAAAGTTTTTCCACTGTCAGTTTGTTACAGCGTAGGGGGGGGGGGGGGCAGAGTTAATGGGTGAGTTAGACAATTCTAAGATTTAGTCCAAGAAAATACAATTTTAACATTTCATTAAGAGAAGTTTAGTATGGCTTCTACAACGGACAAGTTCGTGCTTTCTACGGAGGGGGGGGGGGGGGGTATTAAGGAAATACAATTTATTGATTCTTTCAATTCGCTATTGATAGTTTATATATGAGCAAAGATGTTTTATAAGGCGGAGAGGGAGGGAAAAAATTACGTACACAGCTTGTAAAGGGAATAAAATAAAGACGAAGAGAGGAGGCATTTTCTTTAGAGGAATTTTTTCATTATCCTGCTTTTTGCTCGCAGGCTATCAAAGCCCAAGGGCTATTGTGCACGCAGGTTCTGTATGTATGCACTTACGTCTGTATGTACGTAACGCGATAACTCTTGACAGAAACATCCGATTTGCTTTAATTTTTTTTCCAGGTTCATTCTGATAAGGCGCTTCCCTGATTAGTTTTGGGGGTTGTTGGTTAAAAGTAAAGGGGGGCGACTATGGGTTTTTGATGCAGAATTATTCGATTTGCTGTATACCGATTTATTATGTTAAGGAGCTTCCATGATTAGTTTTGAAGGTTCATTAATTAAGTATACACGGGGGAAAGGGGGCTAGAACACCCCCCCCCTTAATTTAGATAAATGGGTTTTTCATGCAGAGTTATTCGATTTGCACCATATTTAGTATACCGGTTTATTATGCTAAGGAACTGCCTTGATTAAATTTGGAGGTTTATTGGTTAAGTATGAAGAGGGGGGTGGGGGCTAATCCACCCTTAATTTAAATAAATTGGTTTTTCACGCAGAATTTTTCTATTTGCTTAAAGTTTGATATATCGGTTTATTCCGATATGGCGCTTTCTTCATTAGGTTTGGAGATGCGTTGGTTGAATATAAAAGGGGGAAAGGGGGGCAAGTCCCCTCTTCTTAATTTAGATAAATGGATTTTCATGCCGAATTATCCAATTTATTTCATTTTTTTTCTATGTTCATTCTGATAAATGGGCGGGGTTGGTATGGACAACAGGGTAAACTAGAATCCCTTAGGTTTGAGTAGCAAAAGGGCTTAGGTTTGAGTATAGTAACAAAAATGTAAACTTGTATTGTAATTTTGACAAGCTATGCCAGATAAATAGAAAGACCTTTAGGATTTACTCGTAAATATGAACTTCATTCCTATCCCTTTTCAATTTTTTTTTCAAACCACCTCCCTGAACGACTTTTTTTTCATGGAACGAAATTTATCCCATAGACTCAATACTAATTTTACCTCCATTCAGAGACCATCCCAGTTGAACTCCTTCCATGAGCGACCCATTTCTTTGAAGAAAATGAAATAAATTCCATTTATTCCTGGTCGCTTGAAGAAGGTTTTATTAGAAAAATAATTCCGGAGAGAGCATTATCCATAAAACTTCTAAACTAAGTTTAGATTTCTTTATTATTATTATTCCGGTAACTCTTAAGTGTTTAAGCCCTTTTGTGTTTTTTTAGGCGATGAATTTAACTCTCATGACAAATTAAGAATGACGGTCAATAAACTCCCCTGCCCAATTCTGTCAGGAAACTCTCAAAGAAATGGATAAATTAATGAAATCGTCATTATTTGTTCCTGTCCAAAAAAATCGCATTTATTTAATGAATTTCGAAAGAACTTGGAAATAAAAGTTATAAAAGATAAAACCGTAAAATCAAAGCAAACGTCAATGTATTCATTTTTTAAACTCTGCAGTAATTAACTTATGTAATTAACTTTTGTTTTGATATTTAAATTTTCATGTTTTTTCCTAATGTGAAAGATAAATTTTGTAAAATTAATTGTTAACTTTTTCTACGATGAAAATCTAGATTTAAACATGACCTCCATTAAAAGACCACCTCTCGGAGCAACCCATTTTCATTGGAACGGAACGTGATCGCAGGGAGGTTTTACTGTATATAAAAAACGAAAAATTGAGATTTTGAGTATGTTTTTGTTTAGTGAGTCTTTAAATTAATAATTTGAATAATTAATTCACAAGCAATTATCATTTAAAAAAAGTCTTAATATAATTCCATAAGTTTTAATATTATAACTAATAGTTATTTATAATTTATTTAATTTTATGAATATTTTGTTTCCTATCAAACAATTAGATTGCTTTAAAGAGAGGGCAATATATTACATACGATTATATTTGGTAATACTGTTTAACTAACTTTACATGACCTCAGGGTTTAAACTAGAGGGAAGCTAGGGAGCGTATACCATGGGCTCCCGGGTAGGCATGAAATTTGGTTCTTCTTCAGGTTCAAAAAACAAATAACGAAATTAAGTTAAAAATGTCATGGAATCGGACAACCGAAAATAAAGATATATACATTTAGGCAAAATTCTCTACTCAACAGCGCAAAACTTTGACAAATTTTCCGATTCATTTTTAAAAGTAAAAACCTGGCTAAAAAAAAAAAAAAAAAAAAAAAAAAAAATTCTATAGCTTATTAAAAAATATATAATTGAATAAAATTAAAATATTTCAAACTAAATAAATATGGCTATTAAGAAAAAAATGTACCCAAATTTTGAACTTAACGAAAAATCATGCTTTCGAAGCATGGAACCCCTCAGGTTTAATCCTTAATACTTCAACAAAGAGATTCCTCTTATGATTGACAATCATTCAAAATATTTTGCTTTCTATTTGATTGTAATAGGCGTTTTGCAGAATGTAGTTTTAAAAGAATGATAGACAGGTATTATGTTGACGAAAAGTACATTGGAATTTTACAACTCACTTCAATATACATATTTGAAAGTGATAGAAGATAAACCTTAGTTTTCCAGAATGGTTTTTGTTGAATGATATTAATCTGACAGACGAATAATGTATAATAAAAGGGTTGTTTCTTCTGTGAAATTTTTACGTGTTTCGTATCCATCGTGTTTTATGAGATATTTTCATTTAAATAATAGGTAATGGTGTTGATTTTAGATATTTCACACAATTTGAGATAGCGTATAATGAATAATTTTGAACCGGATTATTGGAACAAATACTCAGCTGTATTTATCCTTTATAAATATTTCCTGAAGTGCCATTTGCTACATTTCTAGAGACCTCACAAGTTTAAAGACTGAATTATTTTTTGCTTAACTATTGCAGATTGATGTATAATAATTTAAGAGATTGGTTGGTTGTGTTTATGACGACCAATTATCAACACGAGGGATATGGGCCCAAAAGTGGGGGGTGCCCTCCTTGGGGGTCTTTCTAATGGAACCTAACCCGTATTTACGCATGGAAATCCATGGTTCGAAACAAACCACGAAAACTCCGAACGATTAGGCCGACGGGTGCGATTGGGTTGGAACCCAGCACCTCCTGTCTACCAGCTTCGAGAGCAGAACCTCTCGGCCACTGGAGGGGCAATAATTTAAGAACTCACATTGTTTTAACCTTGTTGTAGATTTTGGAAATATACAAATGTCATGTTCTTACAACATAATCCCCCCCCCCCCCCCACCTCCCAATCTTTCAACATCAAGAAAGCTGAAAAGATGCAAAGGCAAAGAAATCATCATTTTAAAAATACTTTTGTTTTGTGCAACCAATAATGCATTCGAACATGATAGAGTAAAGCGTCTGTAACTCATTCTAAACTGCATTACTACTAATCGATGTATTAAATGAATTTTATAAACAGTTATTTTAATGGTATTTTGAAGAACTGTCGTCACATAAAGGGTTAATGTATTATTTAATTGATAAGTTTCATATTTTCCATTTCCACGTTCGCTAATACGATTACGAAATATTTTTATTCCTATATGTATGAACATTTCCAGAATTTTTTCTCGATCAGTTTCCATAGAATTGATCAGAAATATAAATCTTAATTTTTCCATGCGGTTTTTTTTTCTGCCTACCAAATTAAGCTTAGGTACATAAAGATAAGTGAATACAGTCAAACCTCGTTAACATGAACCTCAAGGGGAATTAAATTTTTGTTCATGTCACCCGTAGTTCATGCTATCAGTATAACAAAAAATCCAGATAACAAATATTGAGAAAAAAATACATATAGTAGTATGGGGGTACATATACTATGGGGGCTAATGGGACATAGGAGCAAACGGAACAATAGGGTTTTCTTGTAAAATATAACAGTATAATATAATCTTGTAAAATATAACTTTCAAAGAATAATGCACCTCAAAAAATAAATGAAGGGGGGTTAGCCTCCGCCCCCCCCTTATACTATCCCCTACCAATGAACCTCCAAATCTAATCAGGGAAGCTCCTTAACATAATAAACCGGTATACCAAATTTGAAGCAAATCAGATAATTCTGTATAAAAAAACCATATCCGTAAATTAAGCTTTATACTTAACTAATGAACCTCCAAATCTGAATCAGGAAAGCTCTTTATCAGAATGAACATAGGAAAAAATAAAATAAATTGGATAACTGCGCATGAAAATCCATTTATCTAAATTAAGAAGAGGGGACTTGCCCCCTTTCCCCCTTTTATATTTAACCAACGAATCTCCAAACCTAATGAAGGAAGCGCCATATCGGAATAAACCGATATATCAAATTTGAAGCAAATCGAAAAATTCTGCATGAAAAACCCATTTATTTAAATTAAGGGGGGGGGGACTAGCCCCGCCCCCCTCTTCATACTTAACCAATAAGCCTCCAAATTTTATCAAGGCAGCTCCTTAGCATAATAAACTGGTATACTAAATTTGGTGCAAATCGAATAACTCTGCACGAAACACCCATTTATCTAAATTAAGGGGGGGGGGTCTAGCCCCCTTTTCCCCGTGTATACTTAACTAATGATCCACCAAACCTAATCAAGGCAGCTTGTTAACATAATAAACCGGGATACCAAATTTGAGCAAATCTAATAATTCTGCATGAAAAACCCATTTATCTAAATCAAGGGGGTGGCTAGCTCCCCCCCCCCTTTATATTTAACTAATGAACCTCCAAAACTAATCATGTAAGCTCCTTAACATAATAAATCGGTATACCAAATTTGGAGCAAATCGAATAATTCTGCATGAAAAACCCATTTATCTAAATTAGGGTGGGGAGTAGCCCCCCTTTACTGTTAACCAATAACCCCCAAAACTAATTAGGGAAGCGCCTTATCAGAATGAAACCTGGAAAAGGAAATGAAGCAAATCGGATGTTTCTGTCAAGAGTTATCGCGTTACGTACATACAGACGTAAGTGCATTGCATACATACATACATATAGAACCTGCGTGTACATTAGCCCTTGGGCTTTGATAGCCTGCGAGCTGAAAAGCAGTATAATGAAAAAATTCTTATAAGCTATCAATAGCTAATTGAAAGAATCAATAAAATGTATTTCCTTAATAACCTCCCCCCCCCCCCCCCATCCTCCGTAGAAAGCACTAACTTGTCCGTTGTAGAAGTCATACTAAACTTCTTAATTGAAATGTTAAAATTGTGTTTTCTTGGACCAAATCTTAGAATTGTCTAACTCATCCATTAACTCAGTACCTTCCCCCCATCCCCTATGCTGTAAAAAGCTGACAG